>MU405264.1:0-244174 GCA_022836615.1 Annulohypoxylon bovei var. microspora | reverse complement strand
ACGTTTCAAAGCCTTGCTCACTACTTGGGTACCCTGGTGTAAATCTGTATCAAAATAAGGTTCGTACTAACATTATTTCAGGGGGTAGACTGTACAGTAGCTACGGGCGGCTCTCTCCCAAGCATGCAGCCCGCCCGGCAGCGGTTATCGATCAGACCATTCGCCGAAGAACTGGGACTCCAAAAATTTCCAATATTCCCAGCTAGCGATGACGGCTTAGCGGTATACCCCATTCCACCACGCTCGGCAGGGTTAAGAGATTCATTTCGACGGCGTCAATCTCCATCTGTTCAGCACCTACAGACGAATACCTTCTCCTCCCGCGTAAAACGGCACGGTCGCAAGATTAATGGCGGCAAACCACACCCCGCGCAGCGTCGCCGACGCCACGCGATTTACGTCCAGCACGCCGCACGCCAACGTGAAAGCCGCATCCAAGTCCTCCCCGTCCAAATCCTCCAAAGCCTCGGCCTCCTCGTCTACGTCGCCACGGTCAGCGCAGTCCAGCCGTCTACCGCCAGCCGGCATGCCGAGACCGTCCACGCCGGAAACCATGGAGGAGCGGGTGCGCCGACTGCGGGCCGCGCATCTGGCCGCGAGGAGGCACGAGACGTCGATGTTTGACCGGGTTGTCGGCGTCTCGCGGCGGTACTTCGACGCCGCCCACAAGTTCACCGTCCTGGGGTTGATTGGGTTCAGCGGTATGTGTGTTCTGCTCTGCCCCTCTTTCCCGATCCCGCGATCCCCGAACCTCTAAATTCTATATCATGCTCAGAAGAAAGGGGAATACTCTATCGAACACGTTCACCAATTTCCCCTGTTCTCTATGCTCTATATCCTATATGATTTGTGCTTTTAGGTAGTAGACTAACTCAAAATAAAATAAAAACAGGCCTCGCCCTCTTCGTAACCGTCTACGCCACCGGCGACATGATGGTCTACAACCGCAAGCGGCGCAACGAATTCTTCGCGATGCAGCGCCAACTCAAATCCGACAGCCTGGAAGCCGCGCGGCTAGCCTACATCTCGGGCTCTGCGTCCCCCGAGCAACTAGCCCTAGTCGAGGAGGCCGAAGCGAAGGCCCGACAATCGGGCACCAGCCTCCCTCCTCTCCTCTCCGCGCCCCGATCCATGTCCGCCTCCCCTCCCCCCACAACCGGCGAAGGGGTGACCGAGACCGTAGGCCGAACGGTCTGGCCCGGCGAGGCCCTGACCGAGAGCAGCCTCTCGGGCGCGAGCGAAGTCGAGCAGCCGAAGAAGAAGAAGGGGCTCACGGGGTGGCTGTTCGGCGGCCTCAAAAAAGACGAGTCCGGGAGCGAGGAGTCGTCGCTAAACTTCGACGCCGAGGCGCGGGTTGCGGGGTCCGGGACTGGATTGAAAGACACGGCGAAGGCGGCGTTCGAGCAGGAGCGCGAGAACCAAAAAAATGGCGGGCCTCTGGACCAGCTGGGGAAGCCGAGCGGTGGGGAGGGCAAGAAGTCGGGCTGGTGGTAGAGCGAGCGCAATTACTTGGCGTGGCGGCAGCTTATTTTTGCTGTGTGCCACGAGAGTCCGCGGTCGATATAGGGGTAGGGGTATAAAACTTCAGAGTGGTAAGAGCCGCTTGACAGACGGGCCAGCCAGCCCAGGTGAGGTCTCGAACAGACAAGCGTATATGCGCAGGGCCTCCACAATGTTCAAATTGTACGTATGTGCGATAGGATTCAGCATATTCGGTGGTGCGAAGACTGCTGTATCATATATAGTAGAACGGCGAAGCATCAGACCTGGCGTATTGGGTATTGTGAATACATACTCCCCTGATAATATATGCTTATTTAGTCCATCAGCTATCTACCTATGCTTTTCACTTGCCATTGTCTCACCTATGGACGGAAATGGTTTTCGTTGAGTCTGCAATTCCCGTTTGGTAACTTGTCAGCCGAACTTTGGCATAATCATACATTCGGCGGCTCAACATTGAATCCCGTCGCCTGACTTCACGATTTCAACTTCTCTGCTACGTTCTACCATTGAAAACGAGAGTTCACTTCCGCTATTCTGACATTTGTAAAAGACATATAATTTTATATTCCCCGGCGATGACCGCCAAGTGGTGGTCATGCTATTAGTAAGTGCCAAGGTGAGTTTTGAGTACAGGGGGTTTTCCACACGCTGGACAAGCCCTCAACCTGGATGGGTTGACCCTCGATCCACGCCTTAAACGCCATCCATGACAGTACTCCTAATAGAGTATAATAGATAAATAAAAGCGAAAAAGAAAAAGGATAGAGCGCTGATGAGAGCAAATTCAGATCTTTCACCCCCCGAATTTTGGTTGATCGGGCTGTTGTTTTCCCCTCCCACTGAATGCATGAAATTTCCATTCCCAGAACCAACAAGCAAGTGAGCAAATGCAATAACGACCGTGTGCCATGGGTATAAATGTAGTGAATGACAATTTTAAATATGCGAGTAACCGAAATCAATGCTATCCGACAATAAGGAAATTAAAAGCCACGCTATAGCACTGTAGCAGTACGGCGTAGTGGTTGCGTTCCGGGAACGCCTTTAGATGCAAGTAAAAGGAAATTGTGCGTGCCGTAAGGCTCCTAGGCAAGTCGAATATTATCGGTTGCCATATGATAATAGCAGTAAAGTGCTGTGAAAAATAATAAGGGAATTTGATTCTCTTTAAAGTCTGCCGAGGCCGAGCTCCACATGGTGAATATCGTCCGAGCGAGTCCAGCAATCTTCCGAGGAATCGGAACTCCAGATACGCAAACTGCGTCCGGTATCTGGTTTGGTTTGTATCCCATACATATCCAGCTGCGACTCGGAGGGGCTAAAGACTATAGGTGTAGTCTGATCTTCGCTCTTCTTGTTTCGGCGAATTTGTGCAATCATCTGATTGTCTTCAGTAGAGACGCCCTTCTTGCTATTAAACCAAAAGTGTGACCTTCCATCACTTCCGTACTAAGAGATGATAATGTGATTGAAATGGCCTGGAATCTTCATACGGCATTTTTCGCAGTCTGCTCGGTATCCTATACTGAATGACTTCTTCATACCTGGTTGTAGAGTCCAATTGTTGAGAGTGTGTTTGCTGCGCGAGTGACCATATTTGCCTCTTGGCGATGGCGTAGCGGGTGCGGAGGAAGGAGAGGAGCCAGGATCGGCATCCGTCATTCCAGAATCGTTATCCGTGGCTGGAGTAACATTCTGAATGTTAGGATGCATGGGCATAGCATGAGGGTTAGTCGAATGGGGCATGTGAGGCAAATAAGGCCTCTGAGGCTGACGAGAGTCCAAAACCATTCCCGGGCTCGTCGGAGTCTCTTCGCCGCCACTTTCACTAATAGGGGACGGGAGACGCCGGGTCTGAACCATGGACCATTCAGCAGAACCTCCTAATGATCGGGGCACCGAGGATTCATCGTGACATGTAGAGAATGGCTGGTCTTCTGTTGATGTAGCACTAATCGACCGATTCGCCGTATGCATCGTCTGATTCATTGGGCCCCAGTTGTTCCCCCTTACTTGCGAGGCAAAGGTACAATGTATAGGCGTAGGCATTCGTCCGGTATTGCTTGGATCGACAAAGTCTGAATGAGATGGGCCAGTCTGAAATCGGTCGGATGAATCGACCACCATATCCATGTCCCTATCTACATCCATCGATAGATTTGATTGCTGTTGGTATTGCGCATCCTCGGAGTCAGAATCGGTCGGGCTAATAGAGGCGGGAGGAGTTGCTGCTGATGTCGCAACCGGAAAATCCGGGGCTCCTGCCCATTGTTTCTGTGTAGGCGATGTACGTAGAGGAAGAGATTGAAGACGTTTCTAATCATAACAGATCGGTTAGTCGTAAGTTGCGATGGTGTTGGCGAGCTACATGGGAAGTAGAACACCATATAGGTACACATGCACATATGCACCCATGCATCGTCGTTATTAATACTAACATTGCGGTGTTCAGTGAAGCCTAGAGTTCCATTCATAGCTTCACCTATGTTGACCTGATCACTTTCCTCCTCTTCTCTTTGGCGCTTTCGCGAAAGCTCCTGCCACTGAGGCTCGAACATCTTTATGATTAGAGAATAATGAATAATAGTTACGTCGAAGTAGAAAGAAAGCAAAAAATGGGAAGTATTCCTAGTACTGGTTATAAAAGTGGATGACGATAAGAAAATTGATGAAGAGACGATGTATTGTAGAAGTTGATGACGAGAATTAATTTTTTAGAAAGACGCCAGAACAACACGAGGCCGGGGGTAAGGTGGTTCGTCAAGCGATGACCACCTTGATCATTTATGCTTACGGCGTGTCCGAGTCCAGGGCTATGGCGGGTTGACGGGGATGATGGGTTGGCGGGGAATGACGAGGTGGGAATGAGAATTGAGAGAAGTTGGGAATTGTCAACTGGAATCTTGGTTCCTTCGGTCGTCGATCAGCCGCTTACGGGTTAAAATGGTTGGTTTCGCCTGGTACGTACCTTGGAGCGCTGGACACTTCTGGCAGGCACCTAGGCACCTAGCCTTTTTGACAAGCTTCTGACAGGGGAGCAGGGAAGCGTCCTTTCCTTCCATACGAGTTAACTTTTTGTTAGCTTCTAACTGCCTCGGGTACCTCAAATAGCTTAAAGCCAATTCGGTCCACTTCCAATTACCCCAGTCTCTACCCAAATCTTCTCAAATCTTCTACTATGTATATGATGTACACCAAGTATACCTAAAAATACCTACCTATTAAAGAAAGAATCCAAAGATTTAAAGTTGGCGATGGAATAAAACCAATTCGCCGATGGTGGTCCCAATGTGTGGCCCCAAAGTCCTAGTCCAAGTTCCAGCACCAGGTAAGTGTGGGGAAAACCCTCTTACAAGGGTTTCCTTTGCAATGGATCATCAGAGCACCAGCCTTGCCGATTGGATAGCTTCCCAAGCCTCCTTACTGTACGTAAGCCATCTAGCAGTATTATGCACGTATTTATTAACAGATTATGCATATCGAAGGTCCACTGAGTAGAGTGGTACCTTGTGGCACCAGACTCCGACATCAAGGTTTCCTTGACACCTGCTACACCTGACACTTGGAAACTAACAACCTTAACTTTAAGAATAGGAAACTTTCTGCATCGAGGCGTTTAAGCTTAACCATAGGTACTCATGTTAGAAGTGAGTTGAATAGTGATGAATGTTTTGAAATTGAACCAAGTGCATCCGAACAATGATCATTGTTAATAAGAAAAAGCCGAATCTACTCAGATAATGTAGGTACCCCGTTAGACAATCGATGTCACACGATTAATGTGGTGCAGTACGCTGATTCTGACGCTGAGTAACATGTTGGCAGTAGGTTTCAGATTTGCTTCATAAATTTGCTTCATAATATATAGCACCACCACAGGGATTCGACGAGCAGGTTAACAGATAAGAAGATGGAAACACTTCACTCATACTCGATAAGACTAGTTGCCTTGGCGCCATTTTCGAGAAAGGTGGCTTTACAGGTACTCATCATCGCCTTGATACGAATCATGAAATCGCATATGCGTTGCTGCCAGGAATTCTTCACTTATTCCCACAATACTTCGTCACCGTAATTTATGATATGTTAATCCTCTCCTCTTCAAGCTTTTGTTGGACTTCTGTATCTTGTTTCCCCCAAACCCCGCTTATATGTCTTGACCCTTGATTCTATTTCTTGGTGGCACGTACATACATATGTATATCCTATCTACCTACCCCTCATTCTTAAGATGATGATTAGTATCAGACATCCTTCGTGGACGTAATTCACGTTCCACCCTCCTCTTATATGTGAGACTCTTATAGGCGAAAGAGGGTTTAAGAAAGACTAGAAGTGAAGAGAAATTCCTCAACTAGGTAATCTATCAAAAATGGATCGTAGTTAATTCGTACCTGGAGGTAATCACAGAATGATGAATGATGTATTGGATTTGAGTCTATGATTTTCATCACATCATGTCTATAAGAGACTATTCCCATAATGTCCGTAAGGAAGTATCATATTACAATCCATGTCCTCCAAGACATTCAGATAGGATAAGCTAAAACGACAAAATACGCACCTAGTTAAAGTCGTAATTCTAGCAGAATGCAGTTGATAATTATCAGATGAGATAAGATTAGATTGTCAAAGTCAAAGGCTTACTGTACAGTAGTATCAATATTTCCTTAATACAAAAGCTTCATCTTGATTGGCTACCTAGCATTATTACCAAGCAAGATAAATATCGGTATCATGTTAAAGAGATATAGTTCATACGTGCTACGAATTTGATCTCCCCATTTCATCAAAACTTACCTATAATATGGTATACCGTAACCCTTGCGAAAAGTTAGGTACACCAGATACAAGGCCTTTCACGGATTTAACTAATAAAACACTTTAACAAAGCTCTATCACTTATGAACTCATACATAGAAGTTGTTTGATAGTTCAATATATGAAAATAAACATTAATTATACTTGAGTAACTTAAACATACTTAGGTACATGATAGTAATAAACATATGTTTGAACGAACAATGATCTCTCTGCTTCTAAATATTCACATATCCTTATAACATTGCCTAAGCATCCATCAAACATCAACACTGGAGGTCGCTAACCCCTTATTTTGGTTAAGTCATTGCCTACTACGCCATTAGAGAGTTAGTTACTGCAACCGAAACAGCAAGGGACGTTTCTTCAATGGAGATAATGAGCTGAAGAATACGCTTTAAGATATAAAGGCACACGGATATTTTGATGAGGAGGAAAATAAACATGAACGTTAACCGGAATCCTCCCGGGATAAAAGCGAGTATAGCGGCAAGAATGAACAATAAGAAACCCATTTTGACGTTCAAGTTAAATGCTTTGGTTTTGTGTATGTGTATATGTGTGTGTGTTTATTTGCATGTGTTCAAAGATTTGAGTGTCTAAATATTGCGTCTAGCTAGTTTAGTTACCCCTTTATACTCTGACAAGTCCCTACAGAGTTATTGAATAGTACCGTCTATCACTAAATAACTCAACTGTTAGGAAACAACACCCGTATTACAAGTCACATGTTCCCAGTTGACACTAGCCGAACATTGAACTGAAGTAACTGTCATTAATCCTATTCTCTTTGTGTGGCTAAAATTGGCTATTGTGACTCCTTTACATGACTTTTATCATATTGTTTTGGAATGATTCCTCGCGTAAATTTTTACTTCGCCTTCGTAACACTCCTCAAAAGAGGAAACTTATGATCGTTTTTATCTGATAACTGATGACTCGGCCCTAGGTTAGGAACGTTGAATATTCATCTTTCAAAAGCAAAATATTGACTTTAAGTCTAGTATTAACTGTTAAGCTTGCAATGGAAGACTCGAAGTGAGCGCGATTTTATCGATTACTAGACCAACGTCATATATATAACGCGCCCTATCTAGTTAGCTAGCTAGTTTGAGTAGATATGTTTCTTATACGTGGTAGCGTTCCCCTTAAAGATTTCCAGGGGGAACTGGTCGGCAATCGCTTGGTACCCGGCAACATTAGGATGTAAGTGATCGCCGCCATCGTACTGAGTAGCCAAGTTAGCCGCATTCGAGGGATTGGCCACGATCTTAGCGAAGTCGATCGTCGCAACGAAGCTACCATCGCCACCTCCTAGAATCCACTTGTTGACCGACTGCCTTGTTGAGTCTCGAGTCGGGTTGCTGTAGCTCTGTCCACTTCCGCCGAACGGGGTGATCGTCGCTCCGAATACGGTTATCCCAGCTGCCTTGGCTTCGGTAGCGATGGTCTTGAAGGACGACTCGAGACTGGTTCCGATACGTGACTGCGTCCCCGAGTCGGTAGATGAGCCTCCAATGTCGTTTACTCCCTCGAAGATGAGTGCGTACTTGACGCCGGCGGTGGTGAGAAGATCTCGCTTGTACCGCTGCATGAGTGGCGGGCCGAGACCACCGCTAAGAACGGTGTTGCCGCCTGCTGCTTGGTTGCACACAGAAACGTCGGTGATTCCTTCTTTCTGCATTCTCGCCAAAAGTAGATCGGGCCAACTAAGGGGTTATTAATGGGATTTCCAATTAGGAGGTAGATTATAAACGTACCGATTATTAGCATTGTCAGTACTTCCACGTCCATCCGTAATGCTGTCGCCAAGAATCACCAAAGCGGCAGTCGTCTTTGGAGCCCAGGCCTCGACGGCGGTAAGGAAGTACCAGTGCGCCGTGCTCGCTCCTGTGACGGTCGAGGCATTTAGATGGTTGCCTTGCTGCATGAACGAAGTGGTTCGGCTTCCCGGATGTCCAGTAATGCTGCTTCCAGACTGGCCAGGTTGCGAATACAAGCTGACTGTAATTGTGCCCTGGGGGTCAACTTTAAAATCGACCGGGTCTGAGTAGGCAACTTGACCCCTAGGGACGGTGACTGAAGTAGAACCATTGAACGTGAGAGCTTTCAATGTTGTCGCGTCGATGCCATCGACGCCAGTTTTGCCATCGGTTGGAAGGGCTACGGAGGCTTCCGTGATGGGAAGGTCACTGCCGCCAAAGGTGTTGGAGATCTGGAAACGAAGCCTCTCCGCACCGATAGACAGGTGTAGCGTTTGGCGAAGAGTAGCATCCTTGAATGCAGCTGAGCCCGACTATGTCTACGATTAGATGGTTGATCCACAAGCTGCCAAATAGGAGCATAACATACAAATGGAGAGGGAGGCATGTTATTGGGTTCCACTAGCTGTGGCATCGAGACCCATGTTGCTACCCAATGTGAGTCCTCGTCCTGACGCTCGACATGGCAAGTAGGGCGTGCAGTAGCGGATAAACTCAACCACAATAGCCATGTGGTGAGAATAGAGAACTTGAAGCTGAGGCTTCTCAGCGAGTTCGACGACATGGAGGCCATACTGACGACGACTGATAAAGAGAGAAACGCCAAGGCATAGAGGAGGGATCCATGGCGGCAACTTGGATCTTTATTGTCATGAGATATACCTTAGACCTCGGGTTAAGGTGACGGATAATATACCTCCGCATCTATTTTGCCCTATTGGAATCTTGCAATTTAGCCGTAGGGCTGGTTCCTGAATACTCAATCTGGGACGGCATGGCCTTATTTGATAAATCTGGGGAAGAACCGAGAAAGGGGGCTGAAGTCATAACAGGGTCTAGAGTGGCATTGAATATACAAGCAAGAATGAATTCAATTGACACAATTTATACAATGAAGAGAGATCGTATATGGTGAAATATGTCTCGGCCACTGTCTGAGGCCAAAGACGTGACTCCACCTTGCCGATTTAGTTACCTGCCTATACTAGGTATTCCTACCACTTAAGTCACGATCTTAAGTCATGATCCCAATCAAACCCCTCATACGCCCAATGGTGATAACATGAATATGAACAAGAATGAGAAGCTCGTTGAAATGGTGGGGGATTTCTACTTAGGTAAGAAAGTAATTTTATTTCTTTTTCTTGTAGACATGATGACTTGAACAGACTTCATGCAAGAGACAGTGAGGCGTAAGCTGTTCTGAGAAATTTAGGGACAACCAGTAACATAGCAGTAAAACTCCACGGGGCCTTATGGGGCGGTGTGGTAAAGTTTGATAACTATTGGTGCATTCCCAATGCGCCGTGTATCTTATGATGCGAGGATGATATCCAATGGATGTGGTTGGTGGTTGGTGGTTCGTGATGTAGAAAGGAGAAGTGTACGGAGGACTGAGGGGAAAAAAAGTTTTCAGAATGGAGGATTAAAGAACAAGATTATCATCACCTACCTAGGTAATGCCTAATTGGGTCAAGTATTAGGTGAAGTCGAGTACGACTTAGGTACCTAGGTACGTACCGTTCGTACCCCTCCATCAATTCACACCCCACCAAGCCCGCCTTCGCAGCTTGCGCCATCCCTGCTCCGCTATGAATGGGCTAGATTTACGTCCTTCAACCTATCAGAGTCATCAGAATTGTTAGTAACCAGCTAACCAACCCTGAACCTTTAACCTTCATACCTTTTATTCTTCACCTCATGCTAGGTATACAAACCTCGTCATAGTTACCTTCGTAGTAACTCCTTTACAACGGTCCGTCTTGCATATTTTGGGTTGCTTTAATACTCACTACACCATTATCTATATAAGGAGCTGAAGGATTCGAGAACCGAAAAGTACGAGACCGGAATCGGGAACCAAAAAAATTAGAAATTAGGGGTCAAGGAAGAAAACGCTTTTGCAAACTCTTCTCCTTGAATTTTTTTTCTTTCAAGCGAGTCTGACTCACCTCGAGACCGCTTTGCCATAGAAACCACGGCTCTTTCATAACGCATCACGCACTTATCCGTTGCTCGGGTCGTCCGAAGCAAACAACAACGGTTGCTGTGTTGCTCAACCCCTACACTTGAATTCACCTATCTCCTAACCAATCACTCGTGATCCTTTTCATCTATTCACCACAAAATGCCAGGAGTCGACATGGCGCCGCTCGTGGCTGACGATATGAGAGGTAAGTGAGACAGCAAACAACATTCTGAATTTTACTCGGCACTCATCAATCTCATATTACTCTTTTGTATTTCAACTATGAGTAATTCCGTCTCTTATGTTACTCGAGATCATTTGTCCTCCCTCTAGTCCTACATAAATTTATATCCTCGAGCTACATTGTGTTACAAAGGAAACGATCCCTAAACAAAAGACAAGATGCTGATGTGCTTGGAAACCGCAGTCTTGGGCCAAGACCCTCTTATCCCTCCGGCATTGCTCATATCTGAGATCCCAATGACCGATGCGTCCTTGCAGACAGTGGTTAAGGGCCGGAGAGATGCTGTTGCCATCATCATGGGCCGCAGTGATCGTCTCTTGGTCGTGGTCGGTCCCTGTTCTATCCACGATCCGGCTATCGCCCTTGAGTACGCTCAACGTCTGAAGACGCTCTCCGAGAAGCTATCGGATGATCTGTGCATTATCATGCGCGCTTACCTCGAGAAGCCGCGGACCACCGTAGGCTGGAAAGGTCTCATCAACGACCCGGACATCGACAACAGCTTCAAGATTAACAAGGGCCTTCGTATATCGCGACAGATGTTCGGCGACCTAACCAACGTCGGCATGCCCATCGCCAGTGAGATGCTGGATACCATCTCTCCTCAGTTCTTGGCAGACTTCATCTCGGTCGGTGCCATCGGTGCTCGTACCACCGAATCACAGCTACATCGTGAACTTGCGTCGGGTCTCTCCTTCCCAATTGGCTTCAAGAACGGCACCGATGGAAACCTGAATGTTGCCATTGACGCCATAGGAGCGGCGGCCTCTAAGCATCACTTCATGGGCGTGACCAAACAGGGTCTGGCTGCCATCACGAGAACCAAGGGGAATGAGCACGGCTTCGTCATCCTCAGGGGAGGCACCAAGGGTACCAACTTCGACAAAGTCAGCATCCAGGATGCCAAGCAAACTTTGATCAAGAAGGGACAGAAGCTGGCCATCATGGTCGACTGCTCGCACGGTAGGTTGCGCTCTATCACATGACACGCCCGAGACCAAGCTAACATCGGGATAGGTAACTCAAACAAGGACCACCGAAACCAACCCAAGGTTGCCAAGGTCATCGGTGACCAACTCAAAGAAGGAGAGAAGGCTATTATCGGAGTCATGATCGAGTCCAACATCAACGAGGGCAACCAGAAAGTTCCTGCCGAGGGACCTTCCGCATTGAAGAAGGGCGTGAGCATCACCGACGCCTGTATCGATTGGGACTCGACAATTCAAGTGCTCGAGGACCTAGCAGCTGCGGTCCGTGCTCGCCGAGAGAAGAACGGAGCCCCGAATAGCAACGGCCAAGAACCCAAGGCTACTCTCCTAGAGGAGGAATAATTATGCAAAAGAAACATGGTTGGTAGTGTTTACCACTTGGATCCACGTGATCATTTGGCATCTTTTTCCGAATGAAGGCAGTTAGTGAAAACAAAGCATTAAAACGCATTTGGGAGGGTAGACTCTGTCGTAGGTGTGTGATATCTGAGATTCGTCAGTTCAGCAACGATCTTGGGAATTTGTGATCGGGAGGAAACCCCCAAAAAAGGCATTAGGCGTTTGGTTATAAAACCCATAGGCTACTATAAAATTCAGACGAACGCATATGATTTCTCCTTGCCCTCTAGACCCAGCTTAGTTTTAGCATAGTCGCGGGCGATAGAGTGCGCGATACCTCTACCTTGGGTAATGAATCTGTTCCTGGTATCTAGGTATCTAGTAGTATAGAATAAGGACTGGGCAGTATATACGAAAATTGGTAGTATACCGCCCCTCCCTTGCGTCCCAACGCCATTTTTCAACGCCGAGCCTCGAAATTCAAGCCAAACCCACTCGTACAGCTCGAAGGACCAATATATCTTCCCATCTTCTTCTTCATCGGGTCCTCAATCCCTACGTACCATCCCTCCCAACCGGCATATACACCCCCCTATCCTGGCCTCTGCCACTCCCACTCCCCGCCCCGAGCGCGGCGCCCTTCTTCCCGTCGCGAAACTCGACGACGCGCCTCGCGGCGGCCCAGCCCAATAGCCCCGTCGTGCCGAGGATGAACCCCCACACGATGATCTGGTCCTTGCGGCTGTCGCGCTGGAAGCACATGGCCACCACGTCGTCGTTCTCCTCCGCGTCCTTGCAGATGGGCAGGTGCTGCGACAGGCAGAAGGCCCGCGTGCACTGCGTGCAGGAGGCCGAGGCCGCGCGCTTCTCGGGGTTGGCGAGGGAGCGCGAGAGCAGGGCTTGCGAGGAGGGAGGCGGCGTCGGCGGGTCCGCGGCCGAGTGCGCGCTCTCGAACGTGTTCGGGTTGTCGCCTTGCGGCCCCAGCTGGATCAGCGTGCTGTTCTTGAAGCACGTGCATTTGCAGAAGGTTGGGGCGGCTGCGGATAGGTTAGCTCTGTGGATTGGAGTAGGAGGTCGTGGATGGTACGAGGCGGGTGGAGATAGGGTATAGGGGTACAATAGCTTACTAGCTGCGGCGACGTAGGAGACGAGGACTCCTATCAGGAGTAGAGAGAGGTGAAGTCGCATCATGTCGCTATCATCGAATGGCCATATATTATATGTCGCAACTGGCGAGCTCGCCTGGACATAGCATAAAGAAAGCCACCTAGAGCCGTTCAAGGGGAATCGAACAAACGTCTTTCTCGAGATCGTGGTATGCTAGCTAGTATTTGTTCGTAGATGTTGAAGCTTCAATTCGAATGACGAGGCCCTCGATATGCACAGTCCGATAAGGTACGTATCTCTCTAGCGTCCTCCAGCCTCCCGTGGCTGGAGCAGTGACCCATAAATTCGCGGCTTGGCGCGGCGAACCCCTGTAGATTACCTAAACGTGAAAAAGTGCGTACCTTCAATATCAAGCTACCGATATCGAATTATTGCGACACCCAAACGACCTGATTTTCACATTCGGGGAATCAATTAGCCACAATGCGACGAATACCGCGACTGCGACAGCCATCCGGCCTATCTGCCTCACTCACCCGCTCCACAATTGCGCCTCTAGTCGGACAACCCCCGTCCGCATCCTCCCCGCACACCTCGGCCTCGTCCCGCAGACCCATACCAACAAGCCTGCAACGCACTGCGTTCGCACGGCTCTACTCGACAGAGAAACGGCCTAACTCCGAGATCGAGCAACCGCAGAACTCAGAACCTTCAGACTCTGAGGAGGAGCAGCAGTGGACGACCTTCACCCCGCCGCCGCGGCGGCGCCTGCACGCGGAGCGCGCCGACGAGATCACGAGCCGCGGCTACGAGCCCGCGATGACGGACGAGGGGCTCGAGGTCGTCGGCGGCACCGCGCGGTGGTGGGAGTCCTACGACCACTGGCCGCAGTCGGCCGACTTCGTCAGCTTCCGCCCGCGCCGCAGGGCGGTCCACCCCGCCGTCATGGAGGCCACGGTGCGGCGCGCCGTGGTCGAGGCCTTCGCGCTGCGGCAGGCGGGCCGCGAGGAGGCGCTCGTGGCTAAGTGGCCGGTGGCCGGCGACGCCGAGATGAGGCGCGTTTTCGAAGTCGAGGTTGCCGTTGAGGCGGGCGGCGCGGTGAAGTTGACTGGCGACGTGGAGGCGGTGCTGGGGGCGCTGCGGGGGGAGCAGGCTGCTGAGAACGTGAAGGAGGTGTATGAGGCTACTGAGCCCGAGGAGGAGTATGGGGATGAAGAGATTGCTGAGGACAGGCCGGCGCCCTCGGTTAGGAGAGCGGAGAAGCATAGAGAGGCCTGGGGTGACGGCTGGAAAGCAGCCTCGCTGTCTGACCCCCGAATCAAGTTCGCTGTAAGTTGCGCCATCTCACAAATACCCCTTCCCCTAAGTATAGGATACCAGGCTAACACAGGCTCCAGGTCACAAAGCGGATCTTCCAGCTCACCGGCCATCTCGTCCAGGACTCCCAGATATCGGGTATCACCGACGTCAAGACGCTCCTATACGTAGTCCAGAAGCAGCCGAAGCCGAGGACCCTGACTCAAGAGATCCAGGAAACCCGGCAGGATCTCGTGCAGCTGCCGAACGTGTTCGTGGCCACCAAGCGCATCACGCGCGGCGACAAGGAGAAGATGGTCGGGCGGTTCAAGCTCATCGAGGAGGAGTTCAAGAAGAGAGAGCTGCCTCTTACCGGCCACGGATTCGCCTCCAAGAACTTGGAAGTTAGGCGGCTGAGGGGCGAAAAATAGTCGGACTACTTTATACCTGCCTCTGTATATTACACAAATATGGACGTTTTTATGCTCCTGTAGAGGTAGGACCACATCAATGCCACGTTGTAGTCTATCTCGCCAGTTAAGTATGACTTAGTAAATCTGCGGACCCCTTTTCTCTTATCTTTCAGCACGGATGGAATGAGCTGTTATGGATATTAATGTCCTATTTCACTTCTTACGAGGCACAGGATGAGATCTTACTAGGAAGCCAGACCTCTAAAGTTGATCCATCAATTGGTATTATTAGAACGGTATATGATATGTAAGTGGTGCTTACCTGAAGAACTTGGGGTTTAAAACTAATTATCTGCTATTATTTACCTATGTATTCATATTTCCTCTACGATGCAGAATGCACTATCAGGTTTCCCCTTTCTAAGCAGGAAAACAAACGTCCTCGTTTGTACTGCCTTTTCTCGTCAATTATTCTCCTCATCTTCGGGGCCTTTCGTTTCCCTTAGATTCCTCGTCCCTTCTGTCCTTTTGTGTCTGAAGAAGTCCTTTCGGACCTTAGGTGCAAGGTTTCTCCATCCTTCTGGCCTTTCTCTTAGTCGCTTCCACGTCTTCGTGGAATTCATCAATCAATCTTCTTACGCCATGTCGACATCCATCGTCCTATTGTACATTGGCGCCATTTTTGGCTTTCTTTCCAGTCGCCTTTTGTCTGGAACAGAGGCTCCGCTGGCGTCGAACAGAAGAGAGCTCTTGTTGTCGGAGGTGGCTCTACTGTTGTATTCTCTATCGAACTTCATATCGGACTTGAGTTTCTTGCTAAAGGCGTGTTGTGCCTATACCTACAGAGTAGGTATGTAGACTGCCCCCACTGCACTACATCTCCGCCATATTGGGAACTATGCTTGGTGTTTATTTAGCAACAATGCATCGACAGACGATCGAAGGTCCCGATAGTAGGTTGAAGTTGCATAGTACCTATAAAGATACATTCGGCATAATGGAAATAATTATCGTATTCCCAGGGATTCTTCGCAAGGCGATAGTGTCTTGGATAACGAGCTTACGAGTTCATTCCCCAGGCGTATCGCCTCCTCGTATTACGAGGGTCATAGCTGTCATCCCTTTCCTCAGAATGCCTCCTCCCGGTCGGAGCAACGAGTCCAGATTTGGCCCCGGGCCGAACAGTATATAATGACCCCGTTTTGTCATATGACGAACGCTCAACCATAGTACCAATTGGATTTTGTCGTGTTATTACCCCCCAGTTGTCGGAGGTATTTCGAGAAACCATTGCGATGAAATAGCCAATACGAAACCATATGTTCCACCGATTCTCTAATTCGGGAGGAACATCCCTCCTCTCTACTCGGCGAGTGGATAACCACCCACTCACCTAACTATCGAAGATTTGTTGGACGTATTCAGGCTACCTAGCGGTTGCTAGTGTAGAGACTTGTGCAATGAGGGTTGCTGGCAGTTCCAAGGCTGCACCCCCAAAATATAAGCGACGATAAAGGCGCCTACGAGTCAGGTAAATCGTCTAACCGCGACGCATCCGCTGCTCTTCATCTGGGATGGTCTCGAAGGCAGCAGGTTAGGCTACCGATTGCCCACGCCCATACCAAGTCTCAATGCAACGGTCTGATGACCGCGATACCTTTAAGGTGGCCTCGATTAATTTCTCGTTCGGTCGCTCAAGTCTTAGGGGGACTTTAAGGCATAATGTCGCCTTGTGGCCGGCGACGACATGGTTCCAGGCGTGACCGCCCCATATGTGCGAGAATTGCGGCAGGAGATCGATGGGAGTTTCGAATTGAACTATTAAGCCATCTAGAGAGCGAGTTGTCTTGCGCTCGCCTGGCCTCGGGAATAGAGGTATGTATCGCCTCGTCGTCGTCCGGGAGGGAAATAGCCACGGTAATATCTTCCCGTGTTTAGGAGATACCGAGGGACTCTGAGGCCGACAAGTATAAATGACCCGATTCTTCTTTCTCGGTCTGGAATCCACACACTCAATCCTGCGTTACGAACGGAGTGGAGCTATTCAAGCGCATGTGCGCATGCCGTGATAGCTACCTAACTTATCTCGTGAGTGCTTTTTTGGTAGGCCGTATGAGGTGGCGGTATCACCACCTCAGCACTCGAACAGGGGACAAGAATCGAAAAATTACAACGATTCTTCAACGGTAGCTCCCCAGTCTGCTCGTATATGGAGTAGAGTGGTCTGCTGGTTATACGTACCGAAGCATTCTTTGGAGGTCATAGTTGTGTTAGTCGGGAGGTAATGTTGAGCTGTTTGAGGATGTGAATGGAAAAGGTGCATCTTGATCATATCACCGGTGTATGACAAGGTCGTCGCGCAGATCTTCCCATACCTGTAAATTATGGGCGGCTAGAAGTTATCGTCATTAAGGCGGTAATATTCGTTATGTATCTCGACTTAGATACGATGTATTGGATTTGCTTGGGCGCGTATAGGTATATGGCGTTCCTGATGGTTGCGGACCAATAACAGATTACCTAGGTATACTTGAATAACAAGTAACATAGTGCTTGTCGTGGTTGGTGGTGAACTATTTCCAGTATGTTAGTTCTCCTATTCACCCACAATTAAAAACAATAAGTATATTACTTACGGTATGTCATTCCAAGTACCTTACCTAGGTATAACTACCTGCTTCTATTTTGCAAGTATAATATCTCAATAGAGTTGTAGTTGTCTAGCAGACTTCGATTATGACTTTTCAAGCCGAGTTGGGCCATGAATATGAATATGAATAGCGATATTCGCGTAATATTTACTGATGACTGTGAGGGAAGCATCTCCACGTCAGCTCTTCAATTCGACCGCCTAAACCTGTTAGCATTGGCTTGCCTGAAAATTATCTCGCGATACCTTACCTGCATAATTGGCAATGTAAGTGAGAAAACCTGATAAAGCACCCATTTGGTGCACCGGAATTCCCATCGTATGGTGGCTATCTCCACGATACGACATATTGCGAAACTTGGAATGCTTTCAAGTGTGTGATATCCTCGGTACATTCCCACCACATCATCTACCGAGTATAGATGATGTTGACTATTCTGGTCGTAGTGGGGTATGTTTGACGTGAAGCCGCAATCTTCATACATTGTCTCTGTTCTTCGGAATACTCTTCCCCTCTCCTTCTATTTGGAGGTACTAATTTGGCCGTTGTAGAAGCGGTCTTTCCCGAGTAGTTATCATCCTCCTTGGATTCCTGGCTCGGTCGAGGGCCGATATCGCCAGGATAGACATGCCAAACCCCTGGCATAGGGCCATCTCTAAGTAATAAATAGACACGCACTCCACGAATGACGTAGGCCTGGCTATGCTATAGTTAGCACTGCTCTCTTCATCGGCTCTGGTGTAGATCAGATGGCCTAGCTCGGAGTTAATTTTGATGATTCCGGGAAATAGGAAGAAAGGGGGAGGCTAGTAAGATCGGGGCATGGGAACTTACTCTTCTCACGTAGGTGATTTGTAGTAGGTATATATCACCCACTGACGAAGAATCGTATTCGGCCACACGGACGAAAATACCATGCGTGGATCATGCTGCTGTTGTAGATCACGGTATAATCTATCCATCGTCTTACGAAAGACCTTAGTCCCTCGTCACCTCTAGGTGTTAGATAGTGCGTTTCGACCAATCCACCGGGGCTTTTCGTATGTGAAGTAATTTGCGTCATGCCGATACAACCGTAAGAAATGACACAGCCACATATTTATTGCAACGGCCACTGCTGTTGGAATATCCACGATATGCTTCAATTTCTCGGAGCTACGCCTCCATTAGGTTGGGGGATTCATGTTTCTCTTCTTAGGGTGTTTCCCATGCTATCCCTCAAGAGCACCTTTGTTGGCTCAGGTCTCCCACCTTGCCAGAAGAAATGACGTGTTAAGAATCAGTTTTTTGTATCAGGCTTGCATAATTCTCCTCCGGTAATAGAGTAATACAAGCCTTAACTTGAAAGGAAGAGTGTTATTTGTTCGACGTTCTTGGTAGGAAGAATGCGGAATGGCAGAAGAGTATGGCAGAGAGAAGATTTTGAGAGAAGAAAAGTCTTGGTGGATGGATAGTTTATAACAGGTGAGAAAATTAGAGAAAGAAGAAAGTAAGGAAGGTCATGAAGGGAAATTTTCGAGAAGGGAAGAGTACCCCATGCTCCATGATCCATTAAGGTGAAGAATAAAGTTGGTTAAAGTGGTAAGATTTAATAGGAGAGATGAATTAGAGTAAGTGAGGAAACAATGTAGGAAGGCGTAGGATGAAGCCTACATAAGGGAGAGGGTCTAAGGAAGGTGAGTGAGTATAAAAGAAAAGTAGAGCAGCCATACAAGAAATGGTACAAAATGTACTTAAGCATCTGGCATGATGAAGAGTAAAAGAAGGGAGAAAATGGGTTTCCTGCTTGGTTTAAATCAAGAAAATTATATATAGAGAAAGCAGACTTTCTCCTATGCCCTTCCTTTGTATGTGTCATATATGATATTATCCGTAAGAAATTAACAATAGGAGAGATGTGAGTCAAGAAATTCCAAGTTACAAGGTGTGAGTCTTAAGGTACCTCAAGAAGTATATGCGGAGATACATGGGACCCTCGCAGTTTCAAGAAGCTAATTCTCTTGATGACCAGTCGTGAATCTTATAGGTAAGTACCAAGAAAAGCTAGATGTATAGGGTCATTTCCCCTTGTTACTTGACTCACCCTCATTATATAAAGTTCTTTTGCTAAACAAGCTTTTATAATGATGTCGTCTACTTGTGAGTAATAATATTGCACATATGGCTAGACTTGAAGTACATGTATCTTGTAATATGGCCCCGTAATATATGCGAATATCTGTCATTAACTAGACCCGCCAGTTATAGTGATAACCGGGTGGAAAGAAACACTACACGACTGGACTTTTTAAGCCACATAACGACTTAAACTAATAACCAAGCCAGAGTATTCATTGCTAAGATATATGAGCTTTTAATTAGGGTCAAACTTTAGAACTAAGCAATCATTATGTGTACAGATAGCCAGCAGCATCTAGAAAACGCCCACCTAGGTGTGTAAGTACCTATATATGTACTTATGTAGGTAGCTACTGATGACAGAAGGTTTTATTGAGTTAAAAACGATGCAATGAAGCATCAAATTATCTAACTCAGCAACTTTAAATTTCTTTTCTTTTTGTGAGTTGAAATTAAACAGCAAAGAGCAATCCATAGAAGGTGTATCTTCGTACTGCGAGTCAGGTAAGCTATGCCTGGCTGCTACATGTACGTATTTCATAGATTCAAGCAGCTTACTACATAATCAGCTAGAAGGGCCATGATGTGTCTCCAACTGCTGCCCATTTGTAAAAGATAATGGTTTAGTTCGTGTTACTGTTATTGATTGAGATCCCCATTTCAGCTTTATACGTGCTGTTTTTCAACATGGGCAAGAAGTAAATAGGGAGCTACGTAAAAACAATGATATAAATCTACTTTGCTTTGTGTTTTTGTATATTAGATACTATTAAGTAGGTAGGTAGGAAATGTTGTATTTTCGATTTAGTTTTTCAAGACCCCCCTTAATATTACTCAACACCGATAAACTCCATTACACACATACTTACCTAAGTACGCAACTAAATGATCCATAGATATAATTTAACAAGGATTAAAGGACAATCTAAGTAATGATATCAAATACAATAATATATATTAACATTTTCTAAGGTACCTAATGAGTAGGTAGTTACCTATTTGATAAAACCTACAATATCTTAAAATAAAGCCTTATACCGGGGCATAAGCGGTGTTAAGCGTTCATCCTCTTCATGATACTGTAGATAGTTAGTGGTTCTTAAATGTGTAGTGCCTTAAGGGTGGTTGCGGTCTTGTTCTAGGATGACTTGGATATATATATATATATATTCACGAGACATGAATGTGAAGGTTGTCGTCTTATTTCCCACGACACCCCTTAAATGCTTGTCGTTGTGAAGAGAATCAAACTAGGTTAGGAACCCCCATATTTTTAGTTCAGTAAAGTAATCCGTATAAAATACCAAGCCAATCTTAGACATGGCGTTCTTCTCAGTGCTCAAACACACCAGCAGTACCCATGAGAAAACCAGTAAGCATCCCCTTCTTTGTCACTACCAAAATTGGGAATTGATGTGCTCTAGGTACCTACTTAGGTAATTCAGAGTCGGAAACATGAACCTTTAGGTTGATATCGTATGGATATCTTGAGAACCCATATCTCGTGAAATCCTGCGGGGAACCTTGTGAACCCCTTGTCGTTATTCGGCGTATCTTCTGGTATCTGTCTTACATTCGGCTGAGCACGTTTCACAGGACCACGAATGAAAACTTGCTCATTTTGTTAACCTCTTTGTGGCTAGTTATAGGGGTCTGGAGTCGGGGAACCGAGTGGCACGAACTGGCCAGCCACCTCAAATATTAGCTTGGAATCTCTTTACACTCAACTATTGCCATCGAATCATTGTCTGCTTATTTGTTTTAGTGTTATTGTAGATGGAGCTGATCAGTGATCATTACAAATAACTAGTACTTATAGATTCCCGCCAACTCTCCGACAAACCCTAAGATGTAGACGTTTGTTTACCTGACATCCCAATAGGAGAAACATGATGAAGTGGGCTTCACTTTTCTCCTTCGCCACAACAGTGTCTCTGTTCACCACAGCCTTAGGTGGACATGGCCTCATTGGTTATGGTCAGTGGTGGTACGACCCTAAATGCTGTTACGCATGCCGAGGCGTCATCGCGTCTGCTCCGCTAGACTGTCCCGATGGCAGCATGAGTGGTATGGGCATGGATATGGATATGACCATGGCATCGCCAACCGCTCCGTGTATCTCTGAGAATATCGCATTTTTAACTACTCTCGCATACTGCATCAACTCGACATGCCAGGAGGACCATGTACCAACTTGGAAGATCGAGGAATATTGGGCCGACCAGGCCACCGGTGACCCGTCCGTTCCGTCGAAATGGACGTACGGCGCGACTCTCGCAAACATAACTCAAGCCCCGACCAAGATCTGGACAAGTGGACAAATGCTCAACTATACCGCTTTGCTTTCCCCCAGCGACTACGAATACCAAAAGTCCTTCGATGACCTCTTCGACTGGGAAGAACATACTCAGTCGACATACGTGTAAGAGAATAACCAGCCGATTCTTCGGGCATTGCTATAACCTTGTCGTAGGATCGTCATTATTACTGTCGGGGTGGGTACGCCGCTATTGATGTATCTCCTCAGCCAGCTCCCTTACATGACCGGCGTCGCCGACAGGCTTAAGCCATATCTCGTATACCCATCAACTATCGGCACCTATGTCATCCGGCCGCTTCCCCGGCTATCGGGCAACGCGCCGACCATGGGCCAAGGTCTCTACATCGGCATGTTTATCGCCCTCAACATCATCCTCGGCGCTATCTCGTATCGAGGATTCGATCAGCCAGACCCGTGGGGCTTCACCCCCTCCGGGGAGATCATGGCGTACGTCGGGTATCGAACTGGCCACATCGCATTTGCCCTCCTCCCCCTGACTATCCTGTTCTCGTCTAGGAACAACTTTCTCCTCTGGCTTACTGACTGGCCGTACTCCACGTTCCTCGTTCTCCACCGCTGGGTAGCCCGTGTCTGTGCCTTGCAGGCCGTGGTCCATTCTATCACCCTCCTTGGTGCGTATGTCTCCAGTGACGTCTATTACACGGATGTCCATAAGCCTTACTGGATATGGGGAATCGTGGCAACTCTATGTCTCGTAGTACTGCTTTTCCAGAGTATGCTATGGTTCCGTAGCGCGTCATACGAGATATTTCTGGTCCTCCATATTCTACTCACGGTGTTCACGATCGCGGGTTGCTGGTACCATGTGATGTACTGGAAAGGGTTCACAGGCATCTACGAGTACTGGCTCTATGCCGTCAGTGCCGTCTGGTTCTTTGACCGGCTTATGCGCGTGCTACGAATATCCAAAAATGGTATCCGTGGGGCGACAGTAACAGAAATCGGACCTGAAATTGTTCGCGTGGACGTTAAGGGATTGCGATGGACCTCTGAGCCCGGATACCACGTGTACGCTTACTTCCCTACGCTGAGTCCTCTTCGCCCCTGGGAAAACCACCCCTTCTCGATTATCCACACCGCCATGCTGCACTCCCAAAACCACCAACTCCTCGGCAGCGACGGCATCACTCGTCACCATTCGTCTGATATGAAAGACATCGAAGCAGGCATGAGTAAGCCCGAGATGAATAATCCCCCGGAGCCGAGCGCAGCTCAACCGGCAGCTGACGCGTCTAACGGCATCACGATGTACATCAAAAAGCACGCCGGCATGACGAAATATCTCCGCAGCCACCGCAGCTTACCCGTCTTACTCGACGGTCCCTACCGCGGCAACGCGAGTAAGCGAATACTGAAATGCGACCGTGTGCTGCTTATCGGCGGCGGGATCGGCGTTACCGGCTTACTCGCATGGACGGATAGGCATTTCAACGTCAAGCTAGCCTGGAGCATGAGAGTGGTCGCCGAGCCTCTAGCGGTGGATCTCGGCACGGCCCTCGGCAAGGTCGGCGATAAGGTGGTTCTGGTCGGCGAGAGGCTTGATGTCAATGCGTTGTTAGCGCAGGAGGTAAGTTCCGGGTGGAAAAGAGTCGGTGTGGTCGTCTGCGGTCCTGGGGGGCTTTGCGACGATGTACGAGAGGCGGTTGTCACTCTCGGAAGGAAAGAGAAGACCGTTTTTGAGCTCGAGGTTGATGCGTTTTCGTGGTGAAGCGTATCGTAGCTACCTAGGTAGATAATGTGAAATTTTTATTATTATCATAGTACCCCTTTTTATACCTACCCCTAATTAAGGTCAATTGAGGTCGGTTTTATAATAGATGACTCACATACCTACTTGACAATGCACTTGTTGCTGCAAACGTGATTTTAATTACGGAGGTTGAAATTGATTAAATTGCTCGCTAATTATCCATCTCTATCGTATAATGTTGAATTAGGTAGGTGTCTATAGTATGGCACAACAGGCTCAGTTAGGGTTGGTCCCAACCCATGCTGGCACCACGCGTTTGAGAAACCTCATGAACTTGATGAATCCCACAGCATATTCCACGTTCCCGACCGGATCGATCACTTTCTCGGGAAATCCAATTCCAGCACCGTAGAGCCCCGGAACAGGTTGCTTCGTCTTCGGGTCTATGAAGCCTCCCGTCTCGTGATTGAATGACACCTCTTGCTTCATGGGCAGGGGTTTCGTGTTGTATCCTATCGCCTGGGTGACATAGTCGCAGCCGGGCATCTCTTGGAGATAAGCTTGCCTTTCTTGCTCTTGTCCACCCGAGCAGTCGACACGGGTTATGATCTTGCCCACGTCGCTGTGCAAAAGCCTATCCCCATCTAGGTTCTCCTCAGCGAACTTGGCCGCGATACCTTTCAGCCCCGTGTTATCGAAAAGGATCCAATCTCCCTTATCCTCGGCATACTTCAGTCGTTTTGCGCGAGAGAACCAACGCGCGCGAAGCTTGGGGTGAGACTTCTGGCTTAGCTCAAATACGTTTTTGAGGACCAGGATGGCACTGTGCGAAGCACCCACAACACCAACGCAGATGTCCTGGTCTCGGGGGATAGTCTCGGCGAGGAGAGACGGCTTGAGTGTGATATCAAGATCTAGAAGTTCCGGGACACGGGAAAGACCGGTAGGGAAGGGGACAGTAGTGGGAAATGCACCGGTGCAGTACGCAACAAGTGGTGCGGTAATGTGTTGGGTGGTGTTAGAAGCCTCGTCTTGTATAGTCAATGACCATACGGAGTCTTCACTGTTCCATTTAGAATCAGCTACGCTGCCCTTGAAGCTTGTGACTCGATCATGTTTGAGTAGGCCTTCTGTCAACACAAGCAGCATATCCCCTGCATATTGTAGCGAGCAGGTGCCGTTACGGGGAAGGTCTTTCAAGATAGAGATGGCGTTTGGTTTCTCCGTAGTTTCTGCGATCTTCCTAAACGGCTCAACACCTTCGCCGTAGGAGAGGAAATGGCAAACTTTGGTGTTACTTGGAACCTCTCTATACTTGGCATTGATGCGGCCGCCTTGGAATAAAGGATCTACCCATCCTATTTTGGAGTTAGGGGGTAGAAGCTCAAGAAGGTTGCCAAGGACAGCGATACCAGCTGAACCTGCTCCAACGACCACCGCTGCTAGTTCCGAAGCTTGTTGTTTAGGCTCGCAATGATTCTCCATATCGCGGTAATTTGAGTTGATTAATTATTATGGGTTTTATGAGCTTTAGGTTTGAATATGGTTTGTCCTTTTTATATCTCTAAAGTCTTCCAAAACCTTAGAGAAAATTTCGGGTGTTAGTCACTCACCTTCAAGGTTGTCGCTTCCAATCTTCCAATACCTCCTAGTGTATCACTAAGGGATGGGTAAAAGCGGCACCTGTAGCTTCTCCTATCGCTTACCTAACCACATATATTGCTTTTGTGGATGGATGTACGTATTCTCCTGGGTCCGTGCAATAGCCACCTTCCACGTACTACGATAGCTTCAATAACAAACTCACCTGATGTGATACGTAGGTCAGTACGTAGGTAAAGATAGATCATGGATAAGGTTCGGGGATGTTTATTCCAACACCGCTATATCGAGACGGTGAGTAAGGATTAAAAGAAGGATATCGGTCTATGTGCCCACCGACTGCCGCAGGTGAAAAATGAATTCCAACTTGTCGGAACTCGGCCCTTACCGGTGAAAGTCATCGTGCATCTCCGATGTAGGCCTATCAGCTGCAAGCCTTCGGAGAGCGCCTTGCGTCATCATCTTTCTTATCTCAAAGTTCATTATTTAAAAGGACCAATTCGCTCTCGCCCTTTGAAGTTCGAACAACATATCATCAATTTCTCAATATCAACCTCTAGGAATTCAATCCGAACTATCCAAGGCTAGCAACAAAATGTCGCAAATTACTGTAGAACCTCTCACATTCCCAGAGACATCTGGCGTAAATTTCGGTGCGATCATTCGCAATGCCGATGTCGAACATCTCAGTGGTAAGACCTATTGCAATGTGTTTCGTGATGAACTAAGTATTCTTGAGTAATGGGAGATCACCCGTGAAATCGGTAACCTCCTTTGGTAAGCTACCCAATAACCTCCAATCGGCAAATAATGGCTAACAGCGCGTTAGATGCCGACTTCGACGTCATCCGTGATGCCCTCTTCAACCACCAAGTCCTCGTATTCAAGGACCAGGGTGGCACGTCGCCGAAAGCCCAGTTTGAGTTAACGCAACGGTTCGACCCTGCCGGATCCTCTTACGGCCATGGCAAGACGATCGATGCTAAGCGCAGCATCCTACACCCGGATCTCAAGACCATTCCGCATCAGCCGCAAGTGCAGGTTATCGGCAATGGTCTTGTGCCCGAATATGAAGGCTTGGAGAACGCCCAGCTGAGACATCCGCACCACAAGACCTTTCATGTGACTACTATTCCCGCCGAGGAAGACCTTGCGTTCACTCGCTTCTACCGCTGGCACATTGATGCCGCCCTATACGGTCTTGCCCCTCCAATTGTGACCACGCTGCTTGCGGTGAAAGTCCCGGATGGACGTCGTCAGACCTGCCGTTATGACGACGGAACCGGCGACGAATTGGACGTCCCTCTAGGCACTACGGCGTTCGTGTCGGGCTACTCGATGTACGATCTGCTCTCCGACGCCGACAAGGAGTTCGCGCGCACGACTAAGGTCGAATACGCCCCCCACCCGTACATCTGGATCAGCAACGCCAAGTCCCGCCCCACCGGCCTCGGCATGGTCTCCCAGGGTCTCGAAGTGCCCCTGAGCGACCTGCCGCCCATCGAAGAGGACAAGATCCAGATCCTACCCCTGTGCTGGCGTAACCCGGTAACGGGCAAGCTCGCCCTGCAGGTGCACCCGTCGCCCGCCCGGAAACTGCACCTCGCGGACGGCACCGTCATCGAAGATCTAGCCGAGGTCCGGGAGACCATATATCGCTTGCAGCGCCCAGGCATCGCGCCCAGGATGGTGTATGCGCACGATTGGGAGGAGGGCGATTTCGTGCTCTTCCATAACCGCGGGTTGCTCCACTCTGTTGTTGGCGCGTTCGCCGAGGACGAGATCCGGTTGTTTAGGCAGTGCAATATTGCAGCGAGCCACCTCCCTGAAGGGCCTGCGGCGGTGGTGGCCTAATGCATCTCATGGTTGATTCTAGGTATATTATTTCACGATGATTCCGAGTTTTATGCATCAAGTTCACAAATAATTAGAAGGGAGCATGATATCTGTTTATTTTACGCAGATCTTATAATACGGAATAGTTAAACGTATTCTTTTGGTCTTATTTGTCATTGAAATGTGTTGCCAAGGTCGTGTGGCCTATCGATTTTCTAGTGTCTTGAGTCCAGCTGAACTTAAATAGCCGTACCTTCATAACCATCTCCGCAATTGAGATTGGGCTTTTCTAAAACACCCTGATAATACCTACACATACGACTATAGTTACTCGGTTTTATGTAAAAGTTAGAAATGTCGATATACCCATAGCTCCTTAAGCTATTATAACGCGTACGCAACGTATATCCAGTTGATGATCAACACGTAGGCAGGTGATATCCTGGAGGATAAAAGGGGCTATCCTAAGAGATAAACCAATAGCCGGCTCCGATTCTCGGTCCACACGGTACACTACCACTTACAACCTTAGAAGCGTATGATATATCATACGTGTATAGCAGACATGTACGCCCTTCAGCGCCTACAGATGCTCTATACGATAAGAAATCCATGGATACCTACGTAATCCCGACGCTAAGTCGTCTGGATTGTGTAATAAGTGAGATCTGATAGGAGTTATTCGGAAATGGACGAAGCTACCCCTCAATACGCTTTCCTGTATCGGTCTCTAGGAGCCCAACCAGCTACGGCTCCCTACATATGTGCGTACAGTAATCGCGTCCATAACATCATGTAGGATCCTACGTACCTAGGTACCCACCCCTTATAGATCTCGAGTCTCCGTGCCCTCGTTCCGGTCGTTCGTTTCGTCTCTCACTCCCGCTCTCGCTCTCTCCAAAGCCAGGTAGTTAAGATGGCTCAAATTTTCACGCAACTGGCTAGCCAGCTCTCCAACATCATGGGCACGACGACAACGACGACAGAAACAGAACCGGAAACAGAACCGGCAACGGTAACCGAGCCGGAGACGAAGAAGGAGCCAGTAACGGAAGAGGCCGAAAGGGAGCGCGCGGCGTACCTGCTCGACGCGCAGAGCAAAGCCGTGGCGCTGTTCGCGGAGATCGAGGAGAAGCTGATCCGCGCGGGGGTCAGCGAGAAGCAGCTCAGCGACGAGATCCACGCGCTGGGGCAGGAGCGCCACGGCGTGCGCACGCACTGGCACAAGCGCGTCGTGCGGTCCGGGCCCAACACCCTGCTGCCCTTCGAGGACAACCCGCCCGACCGCGTCGTCGAGCCCGACGACATCCTGTACGTCGACCTCGGCCCCGTCTTCGAGATGTACGAGGCCGACTTCGCCCGCACGTTCGTGCTCGGCGACGACCCCGAGAAGAAGCGCCTGCGCGACTCGCTCGAGCCCGTGTGGAATGCGGTCAAGGCCCGGTACGACGGCTCCACCGACATGACCGGCGGCATGCTGTACGGTATCGCGTGCGAGGAGGCGCAGAAGGCGGGTTGGGAGTTCGGCGCGTGGCTTGCCGGGCATCTGGTTGGGCAGTACCCGCACGAGCGCGTCCCGAAGGACAAGAGCAGGCTGTATATCACGAAGGACAACGACGAGCTGATGAATGTGGCCGGCAAGGATGGCTATAAGAGGCATTGGATCTTGGAGATACATCTGCGCGATAACGCGAACCAGAGGTCTGCTTTCTACGAGCAGCTCTTGACCGTTGCGTAGGTACCTACCTAGGTAGACATGTTCTTGGACTGTGGCGGTTGGGGCCGGTGTCGTGTACATATTTTGGGTATTTGGATAAAAGGGGTTGGACTAGGATCAATATATTTTGGATAATGATGGCGATTGGTCGACTAAAATACGTATAAATGTATAGAGCTACAATCTAGTGGGTACCTACCCAAGTCATGAAAAAAGCTAAATAGTTTGGTTTTTAAATAAAGGGAGAAGCAAGACAGTTGCTCTAATAGCGCTAAAATCTTTGTGACCGTTGCGTTGAGCCACGAAGTTGTCAGAACTCGGGTGCGGGGGAAGCGTATTTGCTACCATGTATAAGAGATGATGAAAATAGCTTGAAAATGAGAGCGTTTTATTGACTAATTTAAGGGGGGAATATTAGTTGATTGAGTAGGGAGCAGGTATTCTATAAATAAAACGACGTGAGAATAATAAACCCTTTGTTGTACTTAGCTTAAAAGCACTTTTGGCTAGCCCCTATTGTAAGTACTACTTGACATTTTCTATACACTTTTTTTAAGGCACGTGAAAAGAAATAGTCGAAGTAGTTAATTCAATACTAGGTAATCAATAGAAAAGTCAATCTCCGCAGATATGAGAACATCCATATCTAACTATCGCGACTAATCTTCGAGAATAATCTATGTCTAAGTACCCTACCTACCATCCATCTATCACTGCCATGGTATTTTACGTCGCTACATCAGTTCAAAAAACCTGGGAACAAGTACTCGACCTTCTTCAGCGCCTCCGGATTCCGGCCCTCGGGCTTGGTGCAGAACGCCACGGCGCCCTTGCTGGCGCCCTCCCAGTGCTTAGCTGTGACCAAGTCGCTGTTCTCATGCTTGCACAGCTCGTCTAACACAGCGCCGACCAGCCGCTTCGCGTTCTGCCCGTTCCTCTCCATATAATGCATAACCATGGACACGTCAACATCCTCGGTCGTGTGCCAGCAATCGTAGTCCGTAGCCATGCAGATGACCTGGAACGCCATCTCCGCCTCCCTCGCCAGCTTAGCTTCCGGCAGCAGCGACATGCTAATTACCGAGCCGCCCCAGGAACGGTATAAGTTCGACTCCGCGCGCGTCGAGAACTGCGGTCCCTCTATTCGTTGAGCACAGTTAGTACGCATCCCAAGAACCGCAAGCCTGGTGCTTGACTTGGAGACCTACCCATGCAAATAGCCGTTCCCTTTCCATGTAACACCACACCATCGCCCTGCATAGACTTGGCGCACTGGCGCACGACCTGCGCGATCTTATCATCATAGGGGTCGCCGAAGGGCACATGGCCGACAAGCCCGCCCTCGAAGAAAGTGAAGGGGCGGATGCCCTTGGTGCGATCGATGACCTGGTCGGGTACGACGAAGTCCATGGGCTTGATCTCCTCCTGCAGGGAGCCGACGGCGGAAAAAGCGACGACACAGCGCACGCCGATGTGACGCAACGCGGCGATGTTGGCGCGCGCGGGGATCTCGTGTGGCGCGTACTCGTGGTATGAGCCGTGTCGTGACAGAAAGGCAACGGGCACGCCGGCGTGCTCGAGGATCAGGATGGGCGCGGACGGGTAGCCCCACGGCGTCAGGGGGTTGACGCGGGCGATGGGGGTGTATCCGTCGATCTTGTACAGGCCGGTCCCGCCTATGACGGCGATGTGGACGGGTCCTGCGCGCGGGCAAGAATCATCATATTAGCTATCGCTACTTTGAAATCCCATAGCTATCTGGATGAGGCTATTGCGAAAAGGAGAGCAGATGATGTGATAGCGGGGCAACGCGGGACGGGAAACGCTTACGGTCGAAGGTCTCAGGAAGATCAGACATTGCGGCGGGCTTGCTTGGATCCAAGACGAGTTCGACTAAATTTCTGTAATATTTACCAGTTTGTAAAATTAGGAAACCCCTCGTTATTCCAAGTCAATGCCGTGCTTATGTTGTGTCCGCCTTGTCGCCGTCTTGCAGTTGCGCAATTGATAGAAAATTTACGATAAGGTGTTGCTGATATGACATGCGATATACCCCTCCTATGGCGGGGTGGAAATTCCCAGGGGCTCGGATACGTACTGTGGAGATTTCAGGTGGCCAATAAGATTAAACAATTTTCCCTTGTGTCTCATTAAGTGGTGGGGATATCCCCCTTAAGAAGCTAGGAGAGATCCTTTCTCTATTTGTGGGCAATCGGTTAGGTTTACGCGGGGGTGCCGTAAATCTTGCTAAGCTTAACGCCTCGCCTCGCTTACAGAATTAGGTAATCCTGTAAGAACCTGAATTTACAGGGGCATTCACTGTTAAAAGCGGATCTCCCTACGATCTCTCCGCTTGAACCATTTTATCACCAAGTCGTAAACTTAGGATAGCTTCACTCTAATAACTTCACTTATATAAATGTATGTATTGCATTGATTTTATTAGCATTTTGCCCAACCCCTTATAATCTCTTCGTTTAAGCTTATGGCAATTATGAAGATAATGGAGTGTGCTCATTTCTTATTTCTTCCTTCATAAATACCAGTTGGGAACTCTCCCTTACACTTTATCGAACTACCTAGTACGAATATATTTCGATTTTTTAAGCTGAAAATTCGTCCGATCTAGAACTGTGCATCTTATGCTACATTGTCTCAGCTACACTCTTGGAACTATTATAAACGGAAGCATATCCTAATGAGAAACCAGGTTAAGTCGTCTCAAGGTTGCTACGATATGATCATCACGTACGAATTGCCGGTACAAAATAGCAATCACTATGCCGGTTAATGAGGCCGACTAATGGCATCGCACGTGTGCCCGCTCCCAATCTGTATCGGTTCCGTTTAGGGAAATTGGCGGTTAAGTGACGATATCGCCGGTTTGTCATGATGTTATGCCTTATGGCCGGAAGAAGTGCTTGGGAGGGGTGATTGCTATAGACATTGACAGCTTCAATGGTTCCTATGACATGGCGTCTATCCCTCTCTTACATCTTCCGCTGCCCAAAATCACTGCAGTGCTCTCTTCAACTACATGTGAGAGCTCTACAGCTCACCTCTCGCACAATGCATTTCAGCGCGCTGCTACGAGTGAGCCTCGTGTTGGCTCTCTCGCGGCTCGGATGTGCTCAGACCATTGTTGTGGATGGTCAAGTCATCAGTCAGTCAGATCGCGATTCTCTCAAAGTCGAATAAGTGTGAAAACCGTTTCCCAACAGACTAACCTGACACTTACCCCTTTATCAAAGACGCCAATGAATCTACTATTACTGCCGCCTTCGTCACAGTCGATGCCTCCTCCTCCAATGCCACAGCTGACCTCTTTCTTGGGGAAACACATCAGCTTACCGATGCCGTCTTCGCCAATCTCACTAATCTGGGCTTGACTAACATAATCTTGTTTGGCTTTGCGGACCCTTCGACTGCCGCTAACGAATCTATCATTGGACCTTGCAAGACTTTCCCTGGTGAATTCGCTGTCTTTCCAGGCGAGATCACCAACCGAGTCTTCGATCTTCTTCTAGGTGGCAGCCTTATTCAGACTAAACCGCTCGCCTCGCCGTGTTACAGTGATTATGGGAATCAAGATACAGCTAGATGTGATGAGATCACATCTCATTGGTCTGATGACTCTTACATCCAGTAAGTGAAGCTAATCGACCCCTATCTTCAAGTATACCTGAGAAATCCAGCTAACGTAGCCAAGTACGAATGATCCGACATCTATCAATGCGATCTTATTCGAAGGGACGTCGTGTGTGCCTCACACAATAAACCCATATGCTCTGAATTGTACTATCGGTGCATATCCGAAGATGTCTGTCAATGTAACCACCGTATCCCAAATCCAGCTGGCCATCAATATGGCGCGTAGTTTGAATCTGCGACTCGTTATCAAGAATACTGGGCATGATTACAGTGCAAAGAGCACAGGAGCAGGTGCTGTCTCTCTTTGGACCCATAATCTGAAAGAAATCAAGTATTATGCGGATTATGAGGAGGGATCATATAAAGGACCGGCATTCAAGATGGGAGCTGGAGTTCAAGTTTTTGAGGCGTATGAAGCTGCGCATGAGCACAATCTTACAATTGTCGGCGCAGAAGGGAAGGTAAGATGCCCTTATACTAAGGCCTTCATAAATAGAATGCTAATGGGAACATTTACAGACAGTTGGGCTTACGGGAGGGTACATTCTTGGCGGTGGTCACTCTCCTTTATCAAGTTTATATGGAATGGCGGCAGACCAGGTCAGTTTATACGCACAATGCCTCCATCGCATAAGCTAAAACTCTGAACAGGTCCTTTCTATGGAACTTGTAACATCAGACGGCCGTTTTGTCACTGCCAGTGAAACATCTAACCCTGACCTATTCTGGGCTTTACGGGGCGGAGGCGGGTCGACCTTCGGAGTGGTGACGTCTATGGTCATCAAAGCATTCCCTGAGATTCCAGTGACGACGATGAGCTTCAGTCTGAGCAGCAGCGAAGAGATATCTCCCGACCAGTTTTGGGAAGCCGTACGCGCCTACTTTGAAGATTTCGCCAAGTACACCGATGCTGGAAATTACGCTCATTTTAATCTGAATGCGACGAGCGGCTACTTCGTTTGGGATATGGCACCATGGTTCGCGCCAAACATGTCAAAATCGGAGTTACAAGCGCTTTCTGAGCCCTTCTTCACAGCTGTTAGTGCCATTGGACTCGATCTAAAGCCGGTCTACCAGGAATACACCAATTTCTACGATGCCTGGGATAAGTCTTTCCCCTTGGAATTGTGGGGGTCGAATCTTGCTCGATATGGCAGTCGGCTTTTCCCAAGGGAAAATTGGGAAAACTCCACAAAGCTCTCGTCTACCTTCGATGCCATTCGGTATGTCGTTGATGGAGGTGGGGTGGTATCTGCTTATAACGTCGCTGCTGCTCCGAAATCCGGGTATCCTGACAACGCTGTCAACCCGGCCTGGCGTAAGACGGTCTTGCACGCTATCGACGTCGTCGCGTGGACCCAAGATATGTACACAGAGCTCATCACGATTTGGAGTAACGTATTAACGTCGGAATGGGGTACTCTATGGCGCTCGGTGTCTCCTGGTTCGGGCGCATACCTTTCCGAGTCGGACTACATCGAGCCCGATTTTCAACAGTCGTTCTGGGGCGATAAGTATGACAGGCTATATAAGCTCAAGAAGAAGATCGATCCTTGGGACGTGTTCTACGCACAGAATGCCGTCGGGTCGGAGAACTGGCAGATGTCAGATTTCATCTTTGGAAATCTGCCTTCGCAGAACAGTCGCTTGTGCCTGAAAGGGACTGACCCGTCTCAGCAGGACAGGATTCAGGCCACTCACTTAAGTCGGTTAGGGCTCAACTAAGCGGGCGCGATGTGTTTCTTCGCGGCTGTCGATTATTGATACGAATAATAACTTTTTATATCGTAAACAACTATCACAATTTCGTGCATTTACCTTCATCAAGCTCGAGGGCTTTTATTAGGTATGAATCGCTTGCCAAAAGCTGGCTAGGACGCTATAATCTGCCGGGATAAGTTGGCCTATAAACCACTGTATTTTATTTTTAGCTTATCTCGGACGAGTTTACATGGGCATTTCAGCCAACCAGTCTTATCAGTAGCCCCCTATAACCCCTCTCCCCGGAGGAATGAGGCGCTCGTTAGGTGGTATGAATGGTAAGTTTCTTCTGAGTTGCCATAAAACTTACAGCCAGCTTTCTACAGCGATCGAACTAGTACGGCAAGCGAGAAACAGATGGTGAAGTGCTTGCACAATGACCTACGACCTTGTCATAACTAATGGCATATGTGTCACTGCGTCTGATATCGCAGCGTTAGATATTGCCATTAAGGATGAGAAGATAACGCTCCTCGCCCCATCCGGATCACTGGCGGGTACATCCGCCATTCGGGTGATCGATGCCGAGGGAGGATATATCATGGTATGTCATGTCTTTCATGTATTGGAATAAAAGAATTAGCACTGACGTTCTATAGCCAGGAGGCATCGACTGTCATGTCCATCTTCAAGAACCGGCTATGTTCGGTGGTAAAGGAAGGTCTGCCGATAATTATGAGTCTGGTACCCGTTCGGCCATCGCCGGCGGAAACACCACCATCATAACTTTTGCGCCGCTGCAAAAGAACGAAACATCCCCGCTAGCAGCGGTGCACGCGACACATGCTCTAGCTCGGGGTAATTGCTACTGCGATTACAGCTTCCATCTCCTCATGGGCAACGCAAGCGCGACAGCGCTCCAGGAGCTCCCCCGGCTGAAGCACGAGGAAGGCATCAGCTCGGTCAAGATCTACATGACGTACAAGGCGCTGCAGCTGCGCGACAACGAGATCCTATCGATCCTGCTGACCGCGCGAGCGCACGAGATCCTGACCATGATCCACGCCGAGAACGGGGACGTGCTCGACTGGCTGACGGACCAGCTCGAGCTCGCGCGCAAGATAAGCCCGAAATACCACTCCAACTCGCGGCCGCCGATCCTCGAAGCCGAGGCCACGAACCGCGCCATCGCGCTCTCCTCGCTCGTCGCAAACACCCCTATCCTGCTAGTCCACGTCAGCGACCCGCAGGCGGCCCTGCGGATCCGCGAGGCCCAGACCCAGGGCCGGCCGGTCTTCGCCGAGACCTGCCCGCAGTACCTCTTCCTCACGCGCGACGACCTCGACCGCCCCGGCTTCGAGGGCGCCAAGTACATATGCTCGCCGCCGCCGCGCAGGAAGCAGGACCAGGACGCCATCTGGCGGGGCCTGCGGAACGCGACCTTCTCCATATTGAGCTCCGACCACTGTCCGTTTAGCTTCGACGACGCGGAGAAGGGCAAGAAGTCGTGCGTCACGCCCGAGCATCCGGAGGGCCATTTCAGACACGTGCCGAACGGCCTGCCGGGCGTGGAGACGAGGCTCCCGCTCGTCGTGTCCGCGGATAAGATGGGGCTTGCGGAGATTGTGGCGGTCGCGTCGACGAACCCGGCGAAGTTGTATGGGTTGTACCCGCGGAAGGGGGCGCTGCTGCCGGGGATCTCGGATGCGGATTTGACGATTTGGTATCCCGAGGGGAAGTTTGGGAAGGATCTCGTGTTGACGAATGAGATGTTACACCACGATGCGGATTATACGCCGTACGAGGGCCGTAAGCTCGGGAATTGGCCGAGGTACACGGTGCTTAGGGGTAAGGTGGTTTGGGATCGGGATAATGGTGGAGTTGTGGGCGGGAAGGGGTATGGGCAGTTTGTTAAGCGCGGGTCGGCTGTTGGTGTTTGGGATAAGGTTAATGAGGCTGGGTTTGATTTGGAGGAGTTGTGATACTACATGTCGATGATACATCTTCACATTTCGTAGAATGTCTATTTATACTTATCTGAAGTATTTCGAGGCTCTCAAATTGAATAAAGATAATCTAGAGGCCTCGATCTATCCGCGATAGCGGAATATCTTGTTTATTGAACTAGACCCACGCTTCGATCTTCGGCAACCATGGTCTAGAAAAGGCGATAAGAGGGCTTTCGAGTAGCTTACTCACTCCCTTAAGGGATATTGATCTCGGTTTTAGGAGGATATCACATGGTTTGTTTAAGAGACGATTTCCAACCAATCCCGTGCAGCATCCACTTCATCTTAAGATAAGGGGAGGGGTTTGTAGATTTTCCAACTTTTCTTCCAATGCCAACATCACACAAAGGAAAACTCGCTCCCCAACCTTAAGTTCCTGACCATGCCGGTTCCCCCGTTTCCGGTGTGGGAGAGGCTTCAATACTCGGCTCAATGGGGTCGTTTGCAAGTGGGCGAGCACATCGGACTCTGCCGTGAATCGCTAACCGATAGTGACCGCGAAGTGCGAGACTGGTTCGTGGCGGAGGCTAAGGACCTGGGATGTGAAGTAAAAGTGGACGAGATGGGAAATATCTTTGCCATCCTCCCCGGTCGTAACAATAAGCTCGCACCCATCGGCATTGGCAGTCATCTTGACTCGCAACCTGCTGGCGGACGCTTTGATGGGGCCTTAGGCGTTGTCGCAGCCCTGCAAGTTCTACGAACCGTTAAGGAGTCCGGCGCTACGACGTACGCGCCGTTGGCTGCTATCGACTGGACAAATGAGTATGATTCTAGCATTACTCGCCTAATCTGAAGTGCATTGTTGTGCTTATATGTACTTAAACAGGGAGGGCTCTCGCTTTCCTAGGATGTGCACCGGTTCTGGAGTATGGTCTGGCGCCGAAGATGTCGCGAGCAGCCATGCCCTTACGGATCTAGCGAATCCGTCTGTGACCCTGGGTAGCGAGCTAAAACGTATCGGCTACCTTGGTACCACGCCATGCTCGTACCGCGAGAACCCGCTCTCGGCGCACTTCGAGCTCCATATAGAGCAGGGGCCGCGATTGGAAAAGGCAGGGCAAAAGCTCGCCGTCGTGTCTGGCGTACAGGGCATGCGCGCGTACGAGATCACATGTCGCGGCTCTGGGGGCCACGCAGGCGCGATGCCTATGTCGCAGCGCGCCGACGCCCTGGCGGCGCTCGCTACCTTTGTAGTCAAGACAGAGGAGTTGTCCCGCCGAGAAGACGCGTTTGGCACCGTAGGTGTCATCGAGACCGACACCAGCAGCCCGAACACCGTGCCCGGGCGCGCATTCTGCACCCTAGACCTCCGGCACCATAGCGAAGAGACGCTAGACACGATAGAGGCGGAACTACATGCACACCTATCGGGACTGGAGCGGGGCCGGCCAGGAATTACTGCGGTCATGACGAAGACTCGGCATAAAGAAAGCGTTAGTTTCGACCCGGAGGCAATGCGGTGTGTACAACAAGCCTCGACGAATTTAGTTCGCGAATCTCTGGTATCCAGCCTAGAGAGCTACGCCGGACACGACAGCGAGGAGACGGCGGCCGTGATACCGACGGCCATGATCTTCATCCCATCTAGAAACGGAGTGAGTCATAATCCGGCCGAGTTCAGTGAGAAGGAAGATTGGTATGTGCCCTTGGATCCTCCATGACTTTGACATCTACACACACAGATTAACTAAACGTTATGCAGTGAGCTCGGCAGCCAAGCACTCCTTCAAGCGGTCCGGAATTACGATGAGTTCCTTGAGAAACAAGGTGTATAGTGAAAAATAGGGAATAATATAAATGTCTAGTACGTCCTATGATTAGCTTCATATAAGGTAGCCACGAGATATTTATGAGTTTAAACGTCTTCGGGGTTTCGTACTGTGTATATTAGGATATACACATATAGTGATGAAACATATAATAACCATCTGTAAACTTCGGGTATATGACGCAAAATTCTTCAAGGTATATACATACAAATATGTCTAGTTACACGATGTTTCTCGAATTTTTTCTTTCTGTGGGTTCCCCTTATATCTATCAAAACAGTATCTTAAATGAGAGTTATTCTGTGCCTTCTGAGCGTGTGGTCTTCATATGAAGGAACTTTGCAATGCTGGAACTTTTGCTCCAGGATTAATAACACACATTCCGCCATTTCTTTGAGGCTGCGTGGGTCTTCTCTGGGAGGGCATCCCAATGCCGCCCAGTTCACTTCCTCTGTTGGGTTAAAAATGAAGTCGAGTAACCCGATTCGTTGATAGACTCCACGACTGGGTGTCGCAGCTACCAATATAAGACAGTATAGACGCAGTTCCGTGCAATAGTCGTCCTCACTTTCACAGATGATTGGAAGGAGGAAGCAATCCATCGGCTCCAAAGGACCTGACTTGCTGTTACCAAGTGCATGATCGTCTATTTGAACGAAATGAGCCCAGCCATTTAGAAGTGAATCGCATATGGAGGAAATTCTGCGGTGGAAGGGGCTTGTCTGATTTCCATGCATTTGCCTTGGTTGGTGCTCACACGAGTCGCAACCCTTATGGAATATAGGAAAGACATATCCAAGGAGTCGAATCCGTGAATCCTGAACTGCCCCAAACGGATTGGTCCTGACAACTGGTGTGGAATACACATCCATAAAGTCCACAAGATGTCCATAATCACCGATGGGACGGTACTGAACCCTCCCGATCACTGAGGCCCATGACCAGGAGGGCGCGCGATAATCTGGCACATGTTGAAGGTTATTCCGAGAATGCCAGCATAAGTCTCGAGCTAGATTCGATATCCACAAGCCAGCCAGATAGTCCGATCCAAAGGCTTGCTGACAGAACTTCGCAATCCCTGATACCGCGACCAACTTATCGCCCGGTTTTGTGATATTAGAATTTGAATAGAAACCAATTATTTTATGCCAGAACGTTTGGATGTCATCGAATGACATATTTTGTAGGGAAGTTAATGACCATAAGTTTCGACAGGCAGGATCATATCGAAGCCCACAAGGGGCTACGGCGCCGTCCACGAGTTCACAGCTGATCTCTTCAGCGCATTCGAAATACACAAGCCGTCGGCTGAAGCTGACGTTTCGGGTCGACAAGAGGCGTTCTTGGCATACCCAGCCCCTAAGATTGAGGGGTTCTGTATCAAGCTTCACAAGAACCGTTTGGTCGTTTGTATCATAAACCAGTGCTTTTCCCATTTTTGGTAAGTGAATTATGTGTGGGCATATCTGCGACGGAGATCGTTTGTAGAAGAAACCTTCCGAACTGTTCATCGCGGATGTGGCAGCGAGATTGCAGTATCCATGTCGGTACACCAAGTCCATCTTGCCACTTTCTTGATCCCAATCATCTGAATCCTGAATAATGCACTGTTGCAAAAAGTTAGATGCATAAGAATGTCAAATATAACAGGTGTGCCCCGTGCCGGGAGAGGGCTGCTCACTAGGGAGTCTATCCACAGGTATCGTATCTTTAACCTCAGCGCAATCACAGCTGCATCAATATATTTCTGGGGCATCTTCTGCGAGGGGATCTCATCCATGAATTCATTCAATTCTTGCAACGTGAGCTTGATGGTCGCGTCTGTGCCCCATCTGTGACTCAGTGTAATATACCGACCTCGAACACCGCTGTTAGAGGTCAAGACAAGACGAAAGTGCAACTTCCCATCCTCTTCTCGTATCTCTATAAGCCTAGACGGCAGAGCACCGGGAGTCTGATGACACAGTTTATGATTATTCTTGCAGTTCTCCAAGCGATCGGTAACATACTCCCAGGTCTGCTGGGAGTTCGTGTTATCTGCCGCTGCATACGTGACATGTTTTCGCTCTCCGGCAAAGAAATACAAGTATTCCAAGATACCATACTGATCGTCTATCTCAAAATATGCATATGATTTCCAACTTTGGCATGACGATGTTTCCAGACGTACGAAACTTTGAAAGTTAAATAAACACCCTGATTCAGTTGCGCAGGTAAGATCAGAAGGATGTCCTTGAAGAGAGTCGGGTAGTGATTCAATCTTGCATTGTAAATGCGTTAATATCCTGATACACCACCAGCATTCATGCCGAGCGCCGTCTACTAGTTCTCCTATATTGCGGTGAAGAATCGGCCTGATAGAAGTATCTTGTAATTGAGACCAAATCTGACAGCGATCACAATCCATAATCAAGTTGGTCGGACTGTTTAAGATTGCTGATATAGGTGGATAGCATTGTTCATTCACTCACAAGTGATCGCCAGATTCACCGCGGCGAACGGGGTTGGAAGCATTTTAATATCTCAAGCCTCAAACACAGCCTGCTTCCAAAACTACCAGAATCAACCAACAGCAAGAATCCATTGTGAGTGGAGATGAACGTAAGCGAGATTGAGTGTTCAAGCGCTTAAATAATACGGATGAGCGAATCCCCAGTGTTGGTGGTTTCTTTTTGATGTAGTTGTTAATATTTACTCTCTATGCAGGTCTGCAGATTTCACCAACATGATTACCTACCTAGTAGGTAACTTGGCTGCTGTTGGCGGGGACTCCGCTATGCTTAGAAAAGATGTCCCGTTGTGGAATCCTATTAGCGGACGACACAAACATGTGGTTTCCCAACGACTTCGAAACAGATTGGTTGGAAGCAGGCTTGCTTTAACGTGAACCAATTGTTCTTCAATGCACTGTTCGTTGAAAGACGGTCTTCATGAGTATACTTCAACAACTTTAAAAGATGGACCGAAAACCTATCCATTTCCTTCTGATGGACGTCTCGTTGAGTATCTTCAGGGCAGTACCTATCTTCATGAGCCGGTGCCTTTTACCGATACATACAGAAGCTGAAGATACTGATTAACCAGGTAGCTGAAAGTTAGGCGAACTGTTCTCTAGGTGCCTGAAGACAATTACCAGTTAAGGGGATAGCGTCGAGATTTGGAAACCTCTTAGTATTACTGTGTATCTTTGCCACTCGATTCCCCGCCCCTGCTTCCTTCTTAAAGCAACCCATATAACTAATAGAAATGTCATAATGTATTTGCAATGTTTAGCACTGTCGTTGTTTGCAATCGAGGAAAAGCTAAGATATACATGTCCTATCGTCAAACGAAGATAATAAAGACGATATCAAGTTATCGAAACTATTGTCTTCTTTATTTTACATACATAATTGCATGTAAACGGTTCATTACCTAGTAAAAGAGGCAAATTCAGCTAAACTGTCTGTATTACAAATGCAAAGCCCCACTTACGCCACCATCAATCTCATCAATCTCAACCAACTTTTTACCTTCAGGTACCTATTCGTGAGAATTCAACATTCTAGAAGAAACAGTTATTAGGTATAGATGAATGATAAATTTCAGAAGTCTCACCTAATTATATTCGTTCATAACATTATTCTTACTCATAACCCATCAAACTAACGTATTGCACCTAAGAATCTTTCACATCGTCTCACTCAATTCATGGCGGGGCATCATATAACTTGATATGCGTTTGGGTCGTTCATCCCGCGCTCAACTTCGATACCGCGCTTTTCATAAGGGTTAAGATAAATCAGCCATGGCATCATCTCCCTCCAGATCAACCAACCAGGTAGATCCTGATGCGGCTAAAATGTGGAAAGACGACTCCATCGAGGAACGCATCTTCTCGGCATCTTTGATATGCCTGGAAGGTCACTACAACCAGTCCCCTGTTATGGGACCTCTGTCTATCGCTAAAGTAACTAGCATCGTCTCTAAAACTTTAGAGAAGACGCACACTTTTAAGGATGTGAGGTAAGTCACTTATAACATCATTTTTGGACACAAGTTAAGCTGCGCATTTTGCTAACGCTTGAGTCGTAGGGAGATCTTATCGAGGAACGTGAGAGTTTGGATCTGGTTACGCCGCGCTGTAAGCGCTGCCATTTGTGACCTCAACGAGAAATCTCTTGGTGTACGGTCCGAGCCATTTATCCAGACTAGGTTTCTGGACATCACTACCCCCGAGGTCACCGCACTCATTATTAAGAATTACATTCCCCTAAAGGAGGCTTTGCAGATGTTGAACAAGCTCATGCACATTGCCCGTAATTTACTAGTCACCACTGATCCCGAGGTTCCCCAAGACCTGTCCGCAGCTATTCACTTCGACCACGAAGTATATGAGTCGATATGTCTTTGCGTCAATGTGACCAGCAAAGGTATCGACGGAGAGATGCCGGAAGATGAGGGCTCTAGGGCAAAATTAAATGAAATCACCGAACTTTGTAAGTTCAGTACTACTTATTAATAGCTTCAGCATATCTAACTATTACTAGGCAAAAAAGTCCTCGTCACATCGCTGCAGCAGGCTCACAACTGGATCGCCAAGAACGACCGTAATAAGATGCTATTCTGGTATAAGGTATTGATAGAATCACCGGATGCCGATAGCAACCCGGGGCCAGAAGATCGGCATGAATCAGTCCTAGATTACCCAGCACCCAGAAGTATTCACCTTCGAGATGAAATATCCAATTGGCTTAAGAGATCATCACGGATGTGTGACGCTGCGGTTGTTATATGCAAGGAATACTTCGACGCCCAGAGTGCCGAGAAGAAAGATCAATGGCTACCCCACGATGAGAACCTTCTCGCCTGGAATTACACTCCACCAGAAACGTGGGCTTGGCAGCCGGATGATTATGACGAGGCGGCTGAGGTGATCACAAAATGGGATCCCGAGGAGACTAACAAATTCGAGCAAGATAAAGCATACGGCCGTGTATCTCATGAACTCGACAAGTGGTGGTACGGTGCACGTATCCCAAACCCGAACGACTGGAGTTTAACAATGTACTCAAGCATCGACTCCGTTCCTCAGCGCATTAAGGAGTGCGAGGCAAACCTCATGCAGCGCTATGCTTCGGCGGAACCCCAAGAGGAGCCGAGCGACACGATCGAGCATCCGTCAGAGGATGGGCATAGCCCAGAATGGCAGAGTCAAGCGCCTCAGACCAATCAGAATTTCGCTCCAGAATATGATGAGTACGAAGAAGAGGCTGACGACGACGATTCGTATGGAGAGGGCCCGATGACCGGACTCCTTACTGAGGTTCCCAATATCCTTGACCCTAAGCAGATCGAGGCTCTCCATATGATTGTTAAGTCATGTATATTAGATTCGGCAGGTTCTGGCTTGACTCGATTCGGCGAGAACATGCAACAGATCCGATGTCGTATTTTCCTCGCTACGGACTGCGGCAGAAATCTCTTGAGAGAAATGCTTGTTTTCATCGCCGTGTGGGAAAAGGATGAACAGTCTCTCATATTCCAGATTAGCAGTCAAATTGTGCAAGCGATCCACGAAAACTCGCTCATCCCCTACGCATGGATGGCTCTTAGGAGCCCCAAGGACATCATATCACCGGCGCAAACAGTTCTGCTCCGGCTTATTACCTTTTTATTCCGCACCGCGCTTGCACCACCAAAAGACTACAACCCCTCTCCTGACCCCAAGACAGCATATATTGAGAGAATCCTTGCGAATGAAGATGTTCGTCTTGGAAAGATGTTAAACTATTTATATGGCCTCTTCCGAAGCCGTATCGTCCCGGAATGTGTCGCATTGATGCAGATCCAGGGCGAGGTCCGCAAGGGCCGACTAGATCCCGCAGACTTCCCAGTCGATAACTGGGATTTGGAACGGGCAAAGGACGGCTTGGTTCAATATCTTGACTTCCTTTACACAGTTGCCGATATTTTCCCCCTCCGTCAACATCTCATCGACTATGAGGCTGTGTACGAACTTCTCAGGCTGCTAGAAGGCCTCGACGTCGGAGTGGAGAAGGCTCCATTCCCAGGAACCCGGCGAAACGAACCCCCCACTACGCCCTCTACCACTACTTCGACGCCTCAGGCGTCATCGTCCAGCAACCCACCCCCACCACCACCTCCGCCCCCGCCGATCTCCGACCCACCCCACGAGTTCCCCTGGTCCGGCATCAAAGGCCAGGTCCTATCCATCCTCGCGGCGCTCCTACAGCCGCCGCCAGGCCAGTCCTCGCCCGGCAACCCGACGGTGCAGCTACAGATCCTACAGCACAACGGCATCGTGGCACTCTTAAACTGTTGCTTGTACGACGACAACAACCGGTTCTGCCGCGAGCGTACCCAGCTCTGCCTCAAGTGGCTCATGGACGGGTGCCCCGACGCCTCCGCCTTCCTGCAGAACCTCGTCAGCGCGAACCAGCAGCCGGCCTCCAGGCCCCCGCCCGGCACCACCCAGAGCATCCGCGTCGACGGCGTGCCCGGCGAGGTCAGGGTCCAGGTGCGCAGCTCGAGCGCCCCGATCGCCGGCGAGGTCGGCGAAGTAGTGGTCGGCGCGGGCACGGACGCGGCGAGCGCGAGCTTGAGGAGCAGGCTCGAGGAAAACAAGAGCAGGAGCGAGGAGCTGGTAAACGACCTCCTGGCGCTGACGGTTGTGGACGAGAATGGCAAGATGACGATCGCGCCCGATGATGACGAGACAGAGGATGATGACTTTATTTGATCTGGATGGGCTTGGTGAGGGTAACACTTGGCGGACGGAGGTAGGATATGATAATGGCACGCGTGGGTAGGAATGGCATTTGCAGGTAGGGAATTTTCGCGGGTACTGTATGGATTCCAAGTACCTAGGCATGTTGCATCGGACCTGTACAGGAGATTAGGTCGGCGGAACCATAGTTTCTTGGGCAGGTATTGTGAATATACACAATTTGATCGCTGTTACAGGTCTAGTTTGACCGTATGCGCCAACGTTCGTAAGGAGAGCATTGTCTATACATAAGGGAATCACAGGGTCGGATGCCGTGATTAAAGTAGACTCTTCGTAAGTGTTTTTTTTTAATATGTATGCATCTATCTAGCTATGATTTGAAAGCAAATGTACTTGAGGATTCTTGAAGACGATGATAGAACATAGGCATAATCTACATACGTACTTCCGAATGCTAGGACTGAACCCCATCCCAGACTTCTCACTTCACTTACATGATTTTAATCACCTGCTCTAAAAGTTTGTCGTTGGGCACGACTAGTGCTAGTAGTATTTCGTTCGTAAGAGTATTTAGGGTATTCATATCTCCTGTGCTTAGCCTCGTCTTGACGAATTCGTCTACTCCCCCTTCTTCCTGGGCGCTTATGGCTTTCTCGATTCTTGAAAGACGGGAATCTAGGGTTTCCTCGTTGACTTTACCTTCCCTTGCGTCCTGGGTGCTGGGAGTACTCCCGATGGCTGGCGTGGATTGGTGGTGGTGGCGCTCCGATGGCTTGCTCTCGGGTTTTACTTCAGCTTTAGATGATATGTCACATTGAGAGGAGGCGTTGGTGTATCGGCTAGTCTGGCTACTAATATTTGGTTCTCGATGTGTTGCGCTAGAACCCCCAGAAAGATCACTTGGGGTGTTAGTCTCCTCGATGTTGACGGCTGTTCGTGTCTTGCCTGAATTTCTCGTATCCTGAGAATTTTCGAATGAGTCAAGTTCGTCGATAATGGCGTACGGATCTAGTTTACCAGCACTGGCTGTTTTAGTCTGGCCTAATCTCTTCGACGTCAGTACGGGTTTAGCAACATCATCCTCGTCGTCTGAGCTTTGTGTCTCGTCATCATCGACTCCGAGGCTCTTAGCGATTTCGGTTTCAATGGTAGTATCATTTCCGTGGTTATTCCTACCGAAATAGTGACTTGTAGTTGGATAACTCTGCTTAGTAATTTCAGGGATGATCGGAGTTTGGGATTGACTCCGGACCACATTGATTTTGATCCTCTTCGAGGAGTGAGCCTCAGCCGTGGTATGGTCAATTCCACGTTTCTGACTTCCTGCTAAATAGCTTGAATCTTTCTCTGAAGCTAGGTCAAGTTGGGAGCGATCACTCTTTCTCGCGTTGTCATCAGGTACTGATATCTTAGAACCGCGCTTGGCAACCGGGCGCGTAGTCTTTGGTATTCTCAAGCGAGGTTCTGGTGCCTCTAGGTTATTTCTACGTGGGGTTAGGGAATCAAGTTCGACCTCCTGGGCTGTGCTGCGGCGTGCGAACGAGAGTTGACGAGGCGGAATTAATCTATCGATGTCATCCACTTCTGATGTGGAGGCAGGTCTTGGTGGACGAGTGAAGCTGCCATCATTTTCCCTAGATATGCGACGACTGTGATAATTGGGAACTGAATAAGGCCGATCCGATGCAAGCTGTACTGAGGGAATTGGCATAGGGCGTGTGTCAGTCTGATTCATAGTGGTGACACGCTGCATCCGTAGAGGTACAGCACGAGGACCTCCCGATGCTGGGCGGTAGTCCGGGACCCATATTGTCTGCGGATGATAGCCATGGGTTGCTGGAAGGGGCGCAAGGCGTTGAGAGTATCCGTCGGCTTGTGATCTATATAGGCTAGACGGTTGGCGTGGCAGTAGTTGAGCCGGCGTCGAGAGCCTGCGTAGGTTTGATTTCTGCATGTTGAACCATATTCGATGCGAAATGAATCTTTTCGGATGTATACTTAGACCTATGTTGAGTAGGTAGGTAAACTTGGAGGAGCTGCAGCCGTTGAGGTTGATGATTTGACAAGATTCACCAAATCTTATATAACCTTCAAGGGGCAGCCTTTAAAAATGGAACTACCATGAAATACTAGGACTTATTTCATATGTATGAGTCGTACACTGACTATTAGTATCGTATGTCATGTATAATATATTTGACGAGAAAGGTTGGTTGGTGGTGAATGAGTAGTGAATGGAAGTGAGCCCGTTTTTAGTTATTTTTGGTATTTTTATGTGATTATTTCTATATACAAATATACATTTATAAGCTTGTGAAGTATGTACATAGCTGTGTATTTGTATATATCCACTACATGTCAGCCGTAGTGGGTCCAAGGGAAAGAACATTGAACCTTTCCAAGGCACTAGTTTAGTGCACGGACCAAATACATTTTTCCTGGTTCAACACGACTCGAACTCCATCAATTTCCATTTTCGCGATTCAACTATTCCAAGCTTTGCGACCAACTAGACGCGAATTCTCGAACTTCACATCACCGATTCTTTCTGCAACCATTTGTCGCTTCCACGTACACTTTTCAAATCGTTGTATAGCTGAGGTTCGCGACTGTAAATCTACACAAAGTGACCTCCACCTATCCTTACCCAACCTTTTACTACCATCCTTTGTTTTCAACCTCTTAACTATCTTCCATCGAGCGAGCAAGTAAGCAAGCAAGGAAACAAGCAGATTGAGCTTGTAGCCAATGCCTTGGCTTACTTGCTAGCCATTTTTATTTTCTGCCTTCGGTTTTGCCTTCGGTTTTACTCGAACTCGTCACTTTCTCCTCCACTAAACATAGTCCGAATTACATAGCAGTGACCTGCATCGATTCAACATGGCCCCGAATCGTGGCTCCGCCAACAGGGACGATCTTTACATCCACGAGATCGACCGAACCCCGGAGTACGATGAATTTATTCGAAAGCTCACAGCTTTCCATGAAGAGCGAGGCACCTCGTTCGAGCCTGAACCTCGACTCCCTACCATGAATGGGCATGTCAATGTCGATTTGTTCAAGCTCTACAAGGCTGTGATAGAGAAGGGTGGTTATGATGAGATGAACAAGGTTCAGAAGACTTGGAGCAGTCTCGCTGCTGAGTTAGGCATGCATCATACTGATAGCAAGGGAATCGGCCAGCTATCTTTCCAATTGAAGCAAGACTTTTACCGATACCTCGCCGCGTTCTGGGTAAAAGATCAATACGGAAAAGAGCCCCCGCCAAGAGACATCCTCGAGCAGCAGTCATGTGCTAGTAAATTTGGCCCTGTTCTTACTCGTACCGTCGAGAATTTCAAGAAGTATCTATCTTCAGGTCGTTCTGGCGTAGAGACGCCTACTAGGGAAGAGCGCCAAGGCGAAGGTACTCCCGCCTCTGGTGACAGAGCTTCCGGACGTCTTCGTGAGGCTCCTCCTAGACGAGTTCCCTTCCAGCCAGAGACTGGTCCAAGTCGTCAACCTAGACAATCCTCCTCTCACCATGCCACACCAGGCGCGGCTATGAACACGCCCCATAATTCGAACACTCCTCACTCTCAGCACCCCAACCACCACCTCACACACCACAATCCTAATAACCCTCTCCATCTTATACAAGCCCAACAAGCGGCTGTCCGTGGTGCCTCAGCTGCGTTTATTCCTACGAATCCAGAGACTGCATCTCGCTTAGTGGAGATGCTCGATCTACCCTCTCCCAGACCCGTCCCTATCCGCCCCGTGAGTACTCCGACGAACAACCCCGAATTCGCGAAGCGACAACGTCAGTTACGCATGGCTACTAATTTGGACATGCAAATACCTATTCGTCCGGCTATCCCGGGTGGTGGCTTTGAGGGTCCCAACATTTACATGCGCTGTCTACAAGCCCTCCGTTCAGGAATACCTGCCGAGCAATCATTCGCACTTAATCATCTTGTTAAGATATCATTTGAGCGAGGTGATAAGTATAAGTTCGAGTCTTTTCAAGGCTTAGCGGAGGGTCTGATCGAGAAAGCCCTCGAAATCGGTAGTCTCTTCTACCATGTTGATTGGCAGGTATCCTACTTCAACGACCCGGACAATTCGGATATCGGTGTTCTCGATGGGCTCAACGGGACCAGTGATATTCTTGACCGAATCACAAGACTCAAGGCGAAGTCGATCCTTGATCACATGCAGTCTGCGGATTTCAGCGACCGCCTGTTACGAATTACAGAAGCCGTTCTAACTATTCGTAATATGGTTATGCTAGTTGAAAACGCCATCTATATGGCAGAGGTGTATTCCTTGCGGGACCTGTTGTGCATCATTCTTCGCCTTCCGAGTCTAGAGATGCTTGTTGAGATTAAGCATTTTGCTCTAGACATTGCCGAGCAGCTTACTCCTTGGCTCTTCCTCGATTCTGTAGACCCACTGTATACGACACTGTTGGCCCAACTAAATTCGGCAGATCGAGGTACAATCCTCACGTCTCTCCGTGCCATCAGTCGTATATCGATGAATCTAGAGACAACGAACAGGATGCAGAATGTCCCCGCTGCTGTCTTGCAGAACATTATGAATTGGATTCTGCTTAACGATGAGGAGCTTGTGGACGCATGCCTCGACTTCCTATACCAATATCTGGCAGTAGTAGCAAATGTCGAATCCGCTCTCAAGGCGGTCAACATGGAGCATGTTACAACGCACCTTATTAGGCTGCTAGGTCATGGTTCTAAGCGCGTCAAAGAGGATAGAATCCTTGAACCAGAACGCATAGTTCCGGCCGCAGAAGAGGTCGCTCCCCTACCCCCGGATCTCCATGAGAGACTGACGCAGACCGAGGAGCCTCAGAGATGCCATCAATGGCTCCAAAGTCTATTTGAGGAAACCCCCGGTTCTCAAATTACACAGATTGCCATATGGCAAGCTTACCAAACCTCCTTTGGTCACCTGACTAATACCCCGAAATCTGCCCTCGGAGCTGCAGAATTCATTAGAACTGTTAGTGCGGTTTATGAGACTGCCCGGGCTTCGGTTATTAGACACCAGCGTCCTGACCAGACCGATATATTCCTGATACAAGGCATAAGAGCAAGGCCACTGCCGGTAAATCCGGAGACAAAGGAGGAGTATTCCCCCTGTCAGTGGATGGTGGCCAAAGGCCCCTACTCAAAGAAGTGTAATTTGTTCTTCCTCGGCGGGGAGAAGATGTGGCAGCACGTCCTCACTGCCCATCTAGGCATCACCATCGGTGAAGGAGGTAAAGTCCAGGAAAGAGAGATCCAAGCATCCTGCGACTGGGAGAATTGTATGAAATACACGAAACCTACTCGGATGAAGTTGTCCGAGCTCACCCGCCACACAAAAACCCACTTCCCCTCGACACAGAAACGCGCACTTGGCGATGGACCAGACTCGCTGGCCAAGCGACAGCGCAAGAATTACATTATCCCAGCCAAGACAATGAGTCTCACTTGGGAACAGACGCTCGTCACGCGCGACGACAGAAATACCAAGACTGATCAGGCGGCCGGTATCCCACTGAGCGCCGCGTTGGTGCTGTGCAACATCGCGCGTAATGTGGTCAAGACAGAGTCGGAGGAGCAGCTCCTCAAAAAGCATGAGATGGGTGGCGAGGGTGGCGGCTGGAATGAGCGGCTGTTCCGCCCTGTCATGCAGAGACTGTACGAAGTTATGACGGAGAATAAGGCTTTGGTAAGTTTATTTTTTTATTTTGTCCTTCTTCATTCCCCCCTTTAGCACAACAGTAGTTCCCGTGTCTAGCACCACACCAATCCGTCCTACCTTGTTACTCTGCTAATAACAAAACTAGGCTAGTTATATGACCACACTCCTGCAACTCGTGCAGGACGAGTAAAATCTCGATACAAAAAGCAACCAAAACGCCAGTGTAATTCTAGAATCGCGGTTATCAATCGGCACGGAAGGAAGCCGATCTCTTATCGCACTACACACACACACACACACACACACACACACAATGATTCACACACGGAGGAATAAGGCAATACCCAGGCGTTTACGAAGTCGGGACTAAGGATGGACGTTGCATAAAATTTCCAGATTCCCCTACTATTGATTCCCCCCCTCGCAATGGTGTTAGGTTTAGTGTCCCATGTATAAGTAACCCCGTGCAGATAGTTATACTCTGTATGTAGAAAAATAATATTCTTTATACATGGGGCACTTGGCCTGACGCTATTCTGCCCCTATCCTAGATACTTAATGAACCGACCAGTCGAAGTTTCGCACATTTGATTATAGGTCGAAAACGCCACTATGAGGAACTCTTATATCTCAAACAACACCAGGTGAATTTCAGTCGGTAATCGCTATAACTCAGGGCACTCGGCGACTATGTATACCCCAGACTACCCATAATAAATCACAATTTCTCCCCTGACGAATTGCTATAGTATGTGGCTGCGTGTAACGAATGAGATAAATCAATTATATTAAATCATACCAGAAGCCCAAGCTCACTCGTCTTTGCCATATACTGCAATGCTATAGTTACCTACTAGTATGTTATCATGAAGTGAGTTGAGTAATCATAGCAATTTTATTTATACCAGGTGCTTGTCCGAATTTTTTAATTACTGTGATACAGATAAGTCAATTGTTTCCCCTCCCCATCAAGCCACCTTTTTCGGCACCGTGCCCCAGAGCCGTTCCCAACGTTAAACGTTAACATTTAGCCCCAAGTAGCCGCCGCCATAGGACTTTGCTGCGTGCGAGACTTCTAATCTCGTCTTCCAGCCTGTCCTTCTTGCACGGCCTGGAGGATGAGCTCCTTGGCCTTCTCACATCCCTCTTTAGAGCCCATAATCTCTATGGCCTCGTCCCTAGCTTGGTCGCGCGGGACGTTGATCTTGCATCCGCTTTGCTTGCGGATTGAGTTGACCTTTGAGCCACCTTGGCCGATGACGTGGCGGTACGTAGACGGGTCTGGGAGGATAAGGTAGCCGATAGTGTTGTTCTTTTGAGCTTGCTCAAGAGCTACCGCAATAGTTTTCTTTGCCTTCTCAATGTTATCCTGGTTGCCCTTTAGCACCCACGGAATATCACCTTCTTCCGAAGAGGCGGTGTCAACAATAGTCCAGGAATGGGCGTCAATGGAGGACTCTGCGTCGTCGGTAATTAAGGGAAGGGCACCAGTGGTAGCCCGCGTGGAGGAGGGTTTAGGCTTGGATGGTGCAGCCTGGCCAGCGTGGTCTACTGTGACTTTATGCTCGTTTCTAAGTTTACGGAAGAACTGGCCGTTCTCCGAGATAGCATGGTGGTATTTTCGCGGGATCTGGATCGTCTCGCCTTGCTGTTCTTTGATCAGCGAAGAGATATGATCCTTCGCCTTCTCAACATCAGCAGGTTGTCCGACGAGCTTCACGCCTGTCAGACCGCTTCCTTGCCGCGGAATATCAATGGATACGTTGAATTGCGATTCAAGCTGGCGTTTCGTCTCGCCACCGCGCCCAATAAGCGATCGGTGCTTTTCAACAGGAACTTCCATAGATTCCGCGACTTGGCTCTCACGCTCTAATACAAGACCTTTAATGCTAGCAATGATCTTATCGACGACATCCTGTCGTCCCTCGATCTTGATAGCATTTCCATCTGCATCTTGCTTGGGGAACTGAATAGTTCGGGCCTGAAGTCGTCTGTCTTCAGGGCCACCAGCTTTGATCACGATATCACGAAGAGTTGAACCTATATTATGTTAGAAGGATGACTGGAGTGAATTTTATATAAAGGGAACATACCGCCAGGACCAATAAGGTTCTTGTGCCACTTCCTGTCGATTTCAACCGTCTTGGTGACTGTTTCGTCAAATACAGCCCGCTTCTCTTCAATAATCTTCTTAGCTGCTGCAACCTGTGCTTTGGTGCCCTTGATCTGAATCTCCACTGTGGCGTCTTGGGTTTCGTTACGATCATTAGGGATATCAATCTTAGCCCCTGTGATTTGGCGAAGTTCATCCATACCAACACCACCGGAACCAATCAGAGACGGAAGTTGCTTTTGCTGAACAGACACGGTAGCAACGAACGAATTGTCCTTGAGATACTGGAAAAGAGAGTAGATCTCATCGCGAGCCTCATCTGCGCCCTTCTTTGGACCTCTAATCGTGACCTCATCGGGACCTTGCTGTCGTCGAGGCTTTCCAGTCTCGCTTGCGACGTCCGCAACAGATTCATCGTCCTTGCCAGACTTTCCGGTTTTAGGGAAGTTGATGTGGACATGGTAACGATTCTGTAATCGGTGAATCTGGCTGCCTTGGGCACCAATTAACTCTCGGTGGTACTTGGGTTCAATCTTCAAGGTGTGGGTAGTTTCATCCGCCCATTGCCGAGCAAGAGATGCGATGTGGGTTTTCGCCCGCTCGGCCTTTGCTTTAGGTCCCTTTAGTTCAACTTCCCCGTTCTGAACTTGAATATCCACATCAAACTTCTCGCGCAGTTCGTTGATATGGCTACCACCCTTGCCAATAAGATGATTGGCAAATTTCTGGGGGAAGTCGAACTTCAAGATGAAGCCACGCTCCTTCTCATCTTCCTTTTCTTGCTCGATGAAATCGGAGGCCTTCTTCGAAAGCGACTCAACGCTAGAAGTGGGACCTCGCATCGTAACTGTGGTGCCTCTCACACTGACCCTAACAGGGATGTCACCAGCAGCCCGAGTTGTTGCGTCCTGCTCCTTTTTAATGAATTTCCGAAGTTTGTCCTGGAACCTGAAGTGGCTATTAGTACAGTTTGTAGGCTCTAAACAACGTGGGAGATTACATACTTAGTTGGCACTTCCAGAGTCACAGTGCTGATCTGCTCCTGCTTATTGATCAGTTCAAGGATATGTTTGCGAGCATCGGATAAATTGCGCCGGAATTGTTCAAGTTCAGAGGCAGTAGGAACCTTCTGAGGAACTTGGTAAGTTTGGTTGGGAGCTTCCGCGCCCTCATATACAAGGAGAATAGGAAGATCACCTTCCACCGCATCCGGAACGATCAAGTTGACACCAAAGTCACTCTGGACCTTAGGCCTGATATCGCTTCTAAGATAAGAGTGGAAGAAGGAATCGACCGGAACTGTCGCAAATCGAGAAGGCGGGTGGCTGTTTATGATGGAGCTCATTTCCTTTTGCGCTTTAAGCGCATTCTTTCCCTCTCTCGCGTATAATTCCCATGGGCTAACTATGCCGTCTGAGAAAGGCGTGTTGATATGAATCTGGTACAGTTTCTCGAGTCGTTCGATCTCTTTCCTTTGGTGAAGGTAACGAGAAACGTCTCGCGAATATGCCGGTGCACCGCCTGATGCATGACTATGGTGTTTCGCAACGTCAAACACAGAGGTGTGCACTTGCGTAGCGAGATCCATAGCTTTTTCCAATCCAGCGTTCACATCATCGGCTCGGCCAATCACTGTTACGGTGTCAACACCTGGTGAGCTAGGCAAGACTACGATACAATTGGTATCAACAAAGAAGTCCTCCGTAGGAATACCGCGATCACCAATAATAAATTGGTGGGTGCCTTGGCGAATCTCAACCTGGTCCAGGAGCAACTGATTTTGCAGCTCTTGAACTTGGTGCTCTATAGCAGCTCGCGCTGCTTGAACTGCTGCGCGATCACCGGCGAGTTGAATATAGTTGTCGTTGGTAGGGGGTGCAAAGCTCGGTCTCTGTCCTGCCGCTGGCACCTGCGGAACTGAATGGGACCATGGCTGATGGGGAGGCACACGAATTTGCACTCCATGCTCAGCTTCCAAAGCCGCAGTGAGGCTGTTATTCGGACCAGCTATGAATGGATAAAATTCGGACGGGATGGACTTCAGCTTCGTGTTGAGATTGGCAGATCGTTCTCCAGCTATTTTATTAATAGCATCACGAGCCAAGGCCGCCGAGAGTGCATTACCCTCGACAAGTACGTCAATGGTAGCATCTTCGTCATCATCCAAGTTACCAGCACCGTCGTCGATCTTTGGCAACTGGATTCTAGCACCGGACTTTTCTTGAATTGACTTGATGGTGGATCCCTGCTTACCAATCACATGTGCCCTAGCAGAAAGCGGAATCGGGACGGCAATGGAAGTCTACGGGATGTTAGTTAAGCTACGAGACAGAAATTCTTGATAGCTACTTGCCTTGATCCCAATTTGCTGGACTAAGTCTCGAAGAGCCTGTTGCGCCTTGTCCTGTGGCCCAGTCGCCTCGAACTTGAAGTACCCACTAGGAGCTGGAGCTAACGAGACTTGAGCGCGTGACTTGCGGTTGATGTCCTTAAGGATATCCTGAAGGGGGCGCTTGAGCTGGGTACGAGGCAAAACGTGGCGTGCCTCCAAGAGGAACGTTTCGACATTGCGACCAGGTATCGACACAGGCGGAGGAACCCCAGTAGGCGTGGAGACTCCTGAAGCTGGAGTGGAGGTTCGAGGAGTGCCATTAGTTGACCACGATGTCCCATTCGTCTTCCCATTCGCACCACCCCAGATAGGAGAGATGTTAGACTTGGAAGCAGCTGCCTTAGGGACACCAAGTTCAGGGAAAGCCTCGTGCGATTGGGTATCGAGAGGGCCAGATCCCTTCGCAGGCTGCTTTCCGGCGGCCTTAGCAGACGGAGTTTGACCCCATGAAGGCTTTTCGGCGGAATCAGAAGCTGAAGGCGACTTCAACTCTTCATCAGGAACATCCTCAACAGTAACATGGTGGAGAGGGTTTTCAGCATGTTTTTGAAGGAGTCTCGCGGCGGCAGAACCTTCGACACTATTGACCTCGGATGCCATTTCGTATATAGACAGACGGTGAACGTATTCGGAGAACGGGTAGAGTTTAAGGTTGGGATTAATGCTTGTAAGTTTATATATAGATCTTGAAGCTAATTACAATTCGTCAGTTACATATTATAAATAATTAGATTATACAAAGTGACTGTTGAAAGAATGAGATGGAAAAGAAGATGGGTATATCTCACTAATCTATATATATGAAACCTGTAGAACTGAAGATTCGACGGTCAAGAAGAATGCTTCGAGAGACAGGGACGGAGACAGGGACAGGTAATGGCGAGGCCAATTGGAAGAGTTACACGTTGAGAGTAATACCGGGACAGACGACGAGAGGACGATGGAGCTGATCGATTAGAGACAACTAGAACATGATGCACGAGTAGTAGTATTGACTTTTTCTGTAGCTCGATGGGAGGTATCTGATAGGAAAAGAGGAAAATGGGGAAAAGAGTATATAGTAGGTGATTGATTAATAGAGAAAATCCGCCAGAGTATATAAGAATCACGAAAGATTCGTAAAAAGGCGGAATAGAAAGCTTTGGGAGTTAGGTGATGCTAACAACACGACGTAAAGGGTGAGGTGGAAGTTAACTGGTCGAAAGTTCTTAGCCAACAATTCCAAAAGTCGATTTTTATTGATCCGAAGCAGATGCCAGGTGGAAGGCCCTTCCGAGTTGAGAACCGCATGTATGCCTGCATACATGTACAGTCACACTTATTTTTCTACTGCAAAGTACATCGCTAAGAAAAAATAAACTAAAAAATGGTCAGCGAACTCAATGCGAATCCCCGCTCTATAGCCCCACCTAACCCACACTTGCCGTTCTTTCTAAGGTCCCTACATGGATGATGGATGATTCAGCCTTAGCCCCAAATTGTGGCGTCTTTGAGCTCGTGCCACCAATTCGTGAGCTCTTGAACTCCACGATAGAATCTTGTAGATCCAAGCCACACCACATATGGAAACAACTAGATTCTTCAGTCTGGAGAGCCACAACTAATAATATTAAACCATCATCAGTCTCCACGATTTTCGTAACCTCATGTTTTAGCTATTTCTCTACGTCCCGTACCAGAAATTGACTGCCATATCGTATTTTTTTATACCTAGGGTCCTAGACAGCTCACTTCAAGTCAGACAACACATTTACACTAAATGTAAAGAGAAAAGGGGGAAATCCCATAGACGTCTCCTTAACTTAGTACTTTTATGTATAAATCAAAGTTGAACGTTTATTTTATTGTTTGATCATCTATCAACGTGTGAGATCATGAAGACATAAGCATAAGCATACCTACCTCTAGGCTCTAGCCATCCTCCTGTTGGGAGATCTTCACACATATCCGTTGGCGACGCCACTATACCACGGTCTGGACAAATTTCGTATCTTAGATCAATGCTAGCTATACAGATGTCCGAGAACCGATAGCCATCCTGTGAGAGGCTATTGAACTTGTCGGATGTTGTTAATATAAGGTACCTAGTGAATTATCTCCCGGATGAACAGCTCGTGAGTGGCGGGTATTCCTCAACTAAGATATGACCCCTACTACGCATTTTCTACTCCAACACTTGTTTTGGATAGAACATATTAAACATTCGATTATTGAAGACGTCCGTTTTCGAATGGGCATTGTTTGACATAGATTGAAGTGTCATGCATATGATCGACGTGTGTTGATGTAGGTATCCTCAGCCTATCAACAAGAGTCACGGAGAGTCTAGCATGCAACTTGCCGGTCGCGCGTGTCTCTCTTAGCATCCCAACGCTCGTGATTCTAGCACAATTCACGGAAATATCGGGTCTATAGCTAAATCCACGTGGACGAAGACTAACAAGTAGCTTGGAATGACGGTTAGCGGCAAAGCCATGGCGTAGTTATGACTAGGGAAAGTATCAACTTATCAGCACTTCTGCGTATACTAGGTGTGTTTTCTTGTAATAAATTGGCAAGTTTGGTTTTCCGTCACCTAGGCTAACGGGACGAGACCTATCTAGTCTCGCTCGGTTTTGACGGATATGCTGCGATAAGTATTTCACCTACCTACCTGCTAGATAAGAGTCGGAAATAAGGCAACGATGAAACATTCCGAATATTAGGTGTGTAGTTCCTCGAGTGAGGCTGAAACCATCAAAAACTTTCCGGGTATCGGGGAGAAACTTTAGGTGAAGTGACGTGTCGTAACGGGTAGATTTGTAAGAGGAATCTCGTTTTAACAACGATATTGCCTTTTAAGACATGCAGGAGTTGTTGATAATTAAACTTACTTCGAATGACACTCAACCTATAATTTGAAAAGAGAACTAGAATTAGCTAAATGAAGGATGTATGTACGAACTATCTTTCGACGATGATGGCTTGGGAGCCAATCAGATCCCACAATTCAACATGGCGTGTTGGTCGGAAGGACATGACTAGTGGTTAGGAGGCTCTGGATCGAAGTGGGGATAGAACCTGGGCGTTAAACGTAACTATTCTTGTCAAGGATAAATGGTGAGTGAGTATCTTCCAATAAACCCTTTTCCGTTCCATCGGACTGAATCTCATTCAATTTCCTGGGAGATCCAATCTTTTAAGCTTAGTGAAACAGACCCATCGGACCGTCGATTAGGTAAATGTAGATACGTGGATATGGAGAAAGACTTGAGAGCTTCTTCCACGCCCCCCCTGAGTTCACTGTTTTTAGATGACAGATGATGGGTGAAGTAACTCACAACACAATGAATTCCTTTAACAATGAAGGCTGTCACTCTTTGATGGATCTTGAGAAGCTATTAGTGCCATGTGAGGTCCATGTAAGATTTATTTTGATATGTACGTAAATAGTATTCCGCGTGATAGTAGTTGAACTTTAGCGGACGGACATTCCATCGTGGCAAGTCCTTAAAGAAGCTCTAGCGGGAGCTTTGACAGCAATAAACAACGGGACAGCGGTAACCCTGAGCAGTGCGTAATAACCCTTGGACCTTACCCCACAGGCAATTCGCACGTATGTAACGCCATTGAACTAATATCACGACAATGAAGGGCAAGTCGTTCTAGAATTAGACAACCGGGACAAAACAAGAACGCACAAAGACCAAAATCAACAAGGACTAACACGAGATTCTCGAACCAAGAGCCACTTTTAAAGAGGTTATCGTTAGATCCCACGCGCTATCAAGCTAAGCAAGTCCGGCCACCCTCTTCAACGGCCCGGCCATTTAGCTGCTGCAGGAGTCCGCATACAACAGCCAACCTTTAGGTACTACCTACATACGTGCATAGTACACAAAATAGTTTAATATTATCAGTTAAGCAAGATGCGAGCTAGACAATTATAAGTATTGATAGACGGACTAAACCTTCTAGGCCTCGAGCATAGCAAGTAATTAAGTAGTTGTAAATCAAGTTCATGTTACAAGTATCATCTTTTACTCTTTTCGCAACATCAAAGGTCTCGAGCTCGTATCAATTATTCCTCGTTCTTCCATGGATGTTGTTATCGAAGTGGGTATACAGTGTATAGTCTATGATTATAATTTATTTGCGAATCATAGCGGAGGATGATGTAGAATTGGACGAATGAAAGACGATGGTACAGCCACTATCTCCATACGCCACACTGTCCCCGCACGTTGTTGACAGCCCACTGCCCACTTGGGGCAGATACTTAGGTACTTATGTACTTACCCACATGTACCTATTAAATGTACACATGCAATTCGTACCTCTATCGCGATATGTACTTTCCCCCTCCAGTCGATTCATATGGTACCTCACCCTGATTGTAAAGAACGAATGACGAATGATGAATGATTGTAGAAGGCACAGCAAGCTTGCACTGGACTTTGAAATGAATATAGTGGAGGCCAAGTATAACGAAGCCTTTCCCTTTTCTTCTTCCCATCCTAGTCCTAGCCTTAATCGTTTTTCATCATTTCCAGTCTCTATACCACTACTACATACGCACCCCTCCCTTCTCCCATTTAGTCATTTAGTTCCGACCTTACCCATTAATGGAATAACCAACTTGTTTTTCCCAGGGCCAGAAGTAGTAAACGAAGAATAGATTGGTAGATTGGCAAACAGGTAGGTACATAGCGCCCCATGATAACACCTAACAAGAGGAAAGGGGAAAAAAAGGAAGCATTCGTAATTAAAACGAGTTGTCGAAAGAATAAAAACAAAAACACCCTATCTGCTACGTACACCTTGAACACCCCTCTCTTACCACTACCACCACTCCTCTACCGTCTCGTTCAAGGTCGGGTGTTTTCTAGTTCTCGTCAGCCCGTGGTTTCATCACTCGACCCATTCATTCTGAATTTTTTTATTGTCACTAAAAAAAAATCACCGCCCCCCCTCTCCAAAAAAATAAGCAAGAACTAAAAACTCAGTTTTTTCTTACCCCCTACAGTACCGACAGGATTGTACCTACCTTAAAGGTAGAGATGGACAGCCACAGTGCTAACCCAAATGTTAATCTGCAGCAGCAACAACAGCAACAGCAACAACAACGCCGTAACAGACTGACTAAGAAACCTCCATCTCAACATCACAACCATAGTCACAGTCGAGGGCATAGTTTCTCTCTCACCGCTGATGGTCGCTTTGACGCCCAATCCATTCAGAGCAAACGGAGCTCCACGAGTCTGAGGCGAGCTCCAAGCGCTCCCCACAGAACTCCCGCTGCCGCTGCCGCTGGTGCTGGTATTGGCGTTGGTACAGCCACTACCACATCCGCTTCTATTAACACAATTAACAACACCACCATCTACAATACTACTACAACCACAACCACAACGCCTAACGTTCCAGTTAATGTAGGCATTAACAACGCGTCGAACTCCTCCGCCCCATTCCCATCACAATCACCCCGTCATCCACCACCTCCCGTCTCTATTAACAATAATTATAACAATTACAATAATTACAACAACGATTTTACCACCCACTCTTCACCCATACTATCCCCCGGTCAATTTCTTCCCTCCACATTTTCGACTCCTCATCATCTAGCCTCGTCTTCACCCACACCTTCCCCCTCCAGCAACCTATTCCCTGTCGCTTCTGCTGACGGACCTCGAATTGGGCCTGGAGCCAGTAAAGGAATAGGTAAAGGTACAGGTACAGGAACAGGTATTGGGAAATTGAAGCCACGAGACCAGCGTTTGTCTGATCCTCATATTCTTCAACCCCTCTCTTTCCAGACGTCTGAGGAATTTGTCGGTGCGCCTTTTGACGGCAACTTCATCCTTAATCATTTCGAGGCTACGAAGTCGCCGGCATATCAGTATTCCTCCACCCATCCTCATACTCCTACCCACAATCCTAACCGTCCCGCACCACCCCCACTATCGAATTCGAGTCCCGACCCACGTGTGATGAGTCCTCCTCTACGACAGTCCGCTAGCTTTTCTGCTCTCGACGCCATCAACATGTCGGAGAAGTCCCATGGCGCGCGCGTTAACGAGAGTCAAGTCGTCCCTCCGAAACGATATTCGGATGAGGGCAAAGAACTGAAGGGCTCTGGTGTGTTAAGAAAGAAGTCAGGCTTCTCTGGCCTTATGAGTACATTGGTGGGGTCGCAAAAGAAACCTGTTATATCCGCACCCGAGAATCCCGTTCATGTCACCCACGTCGGCTACGATAGTTCTACAGGTCAATTTACGGTTCGTCTTGCTTGAATAGGCTTTATCGTCAAGTCAAACTGAGGTTGTTACTGACTGCGTTGATAGGGCCTACCGAAGGAATGGCAGCGTCTAATCAACGAGAGTGGTATTCCAGAGAATGCTCGAAGGGAAAACCCACAGATGATCGCCGATATCGTCACATTCTACAAGGAAACTACAGAGAAGCCGCATGAGGATCAGGTGTTGGAGAAGTTCCATGATGTGAGAGCTCAAGAGCTGCGCGCCCCCTCTGGTGGAATGGCAACATCCCCCGGCATGTATGCATCAAACTATGCGGGTATGTCACCTATGATTAGTCCACCAGCAAGTCCGAGATTTCCAATCGTGAATAATGAAGGCACCTTCGAGAATCCCCGAGCTCCCCCTCCCGTACCAATACCAGGGAAGAGTCCGGCACTACACTCCCTCAAGGACCACCCCAACTTGCAACCCAGCCGACCTGCGCCGAAGCCCCCTGTATCTCTGCAAACGCGAGCTGCACAGCAGTCACCCTATGCTACCAAGGACTCTGGCATTGGCATGTCGCAAGGTGGCGAAGATCTTCACTCGCCTCTTACCCACACCACGTCGCTAAAGGACAGTGTTCCCATGCTCCCCGAAGAGCACCGATCGAGATCGAACTCGCGAGTGAATGGAACTCAACCACATACGCCCGTCGGTCAACCATCGCCTGCTGTTCAGGCGGCTTATCAGCAGCAATTGATGCAGCATCAGCAGGAGCAGGCCATGGCTCAGGCCCAGGCCGCTATGAAAGGTCAACTCGGGAGATCTGCAAGCACTAAGCAACCCCCGACCCAGCCAATGCCCCCGAGCTCGCAGCATCCGATCAACCGCCCGCCAGAGACCAACGGCGCAGGCAGCGCAGGCCACCCAGGACGCGTCGGACCTCCAGCACAGCAATCGCGTCCCCGCCAGAGGCCGCGACAAAGCAGCAGCATAGATGTGGCAGCGGCATTGAAACGCATCTGCTCCGAGGGCGATCCCCGCGATATCTACCGCGGTTTCACTAAGATCGGGCAGGGCGCATCTGGAGGTGTCTATACCGGCCATGAACGAGGATCGAACCGACTAGTAGCTATCAAGCAGATGAACCTTGAACAGCAGCCAAAGAAGGACCTGATCATCAACGAGATTCTAGTTATGAAGGAGAGTTCCCACCCGAACATTGTCAACTTCATAGATAGCTACCTCTGTGGTGGCGAGCTATGGGTTATCATGGAGTACATGGAAGGCGGTAGTTTAACTGATGTGGTAACTTTCAACATAATGACGGAGGGGCAGATAGCGTCTGTCTGCAGGGAAACCTTAAAAGGCTTACAACATCTACACTCTAAAGGTGTTATCCACAGAGATATTAAGTCGGACAACATCCTTCTATCGTTGGATGGTAATATCAAGCTCAGTAAGCCACATTTCCCCAAATTTCTTAGTCTAAACTGTAACCTAATATTTCTCTCTAGCCGATTTCGGTTTCTGTGCACAGATCAACGAGGCGCATAACAAGCGTACTACGATGGTTGGAACCCCATACTGGATGGCGCCCGAGGTTGTGACAAGAAAGGAGTACGGAAGGAAGGTCGATATCTGGTCTTTAGGCATCATGGCGATTGAGATGATCGAGGGAGAGCCGCCGTATCTCACAGAGTCACCTCTTCGCGCGTTGTGGTTAATTGCTACTAACGGTACACCTCAAATCAAGGAGGAGCATAACTTATCCGCAGTATTCCGAGATTTCTTGTACTTCGCCTTGAAGGTAGACCCGGAAAAGCGTGCAAGCGCGCACGATTTACTCAGGGTATGTGTCCTTGCCACTTTAATTTTAACCTGGAAGCTTTCGGCGACTAATCTTACAATAGCACGAGTTTATGAAGACATGTGTCGACCTGGCATCTTTGTCTCCTCTTGTCAAAGCTGCTAGGGAAGCTCGACTAGAGGAGAAGGCTACCAAAGGCCAATAAGGCACCCACCAATGATGTTACGGCCTTCCTTTTTTTTCCTTTTTTTTTAAGAGATATTGGAATAATTCGACGTACTCAACTCTAGGGGGTTTGAATAAGTGCGACTACGATTATCCGAAAACTCAGGAGTACATCGAAAGCTAAGCTGTTTTGCTATATCTCTACCCATAGGGATGACTACGTTATTACCCGAGCCCATGTGGAAGTTATGAGAAGGATACGAGAAGGGAAATATTAGGGGGCAGGTGATCAGGGTTTCGATATCCCTTCCCTTGGAGAGGCCGCCCTTAACTACTTTTGTACATAGCGAGACGATACCACCACCACCACCCAACCCACACCCCCTTTGGACGAATTATCTTCTCCATTGGACACTAGAGATGAGAGCTAGATGACGCGGTATGGATGCTCTTCGATGACATGGTTTGTCTGAAGTGGATACCTCAATGCAAAAGGGCATTTACACACAAAAAGTTACCAGTCCGGAGATTTGTCGAGGCAGATAATACTACGAAGCTTTTGCTCATCAGAAGCCGTGACTGTAGGCTAGGCTCGTAGATGAAGACTTGGGAATGTGATTTGTGAATCCAGGTATCTACCTTGGTAAGTGTTAAGTATCCGAAGATGGGAAGATGAGTAGACCGGTCCCTCAGGGGTTAGGTTATAGAGTGGACACAATTTTGAGATGGAGGTTTATACGAGCCTCTACTCTCCCTTTCTAGTATAAACAGACCTATTCCTCAAGCAAACTGGAGCAATGGTTTATGTTCTACCTAAGTGGTGCCATCTAATGGTAGACGGGATAAGTGTTTTGACCTGGGGTAGTAGCTTGGCCAAGTAGATAGCGATAGCTACCTACGCTTGGCTAAAGCAAACCCAATGTAAGGGAAGGGAAGGTCCTTCAACACGAACTTCTAGATGGTAAGGGGTGAGAAACTGCGTCATCGACTGTTCATTCCTAGGTACTTGTTTTAAATCGTATATCTCAAAAGCTAGGCCGGCATATTAGGTAGAGGGCGTAGGTAGTATGAGTGAAATGTCTAGCTTAGTATTGAGATAGCGAAATGAGTATATATCGAAAGGGGCAGAAATAGCAAGTAAGACGAACATGAGCTACCTAGTAGCTTACAAGTTTGGCTACGTCAGATCGGCATGTCTGGGATGTTTACGTAGGAACCTAAGTAGCTATGTAAGCAGACTATTCGATATCCATAGATCTCGAGGTCTATGTAGGTCATACAAACGGTAACATCACATCTACCCCAATGGTCATCGAGGATATCATGTTTTACTTCCACGACATACGATCTCACACATGCACATAAACCAAGCTCAGGATCAAGACTCGTGATAAGAGAGGAAGGCGTACTTTCTCCATTCGTTTCTCCGCGCCGCATCGAAGCAGGCGCCAGAGAGGGTCAGTTCATATTCCAACCCTTATCCCCTATGCAGTCAATCCCGGGGAAGCTATCCACCTGAGGGTAGTTGTAGTGTCTAATCTCTAGATCGAATCCTAATTTTTGGTATCCCCTTTTTTAAAAAAAGACATCGAAGATTCTTTCTCCTTCGTTCCCCTCTATGATGATGGTATCTGGTATCAACCCCCGTTTTTCCCGCCATGTTCGCGTCTTCCGTCGTTCTGAAACTGACTCCAGATCCCAAGTGATTAAGTACGTTAGGGTAGGAAAGAGAAGAAAAAGATGGAAATCAAATCTATGCCGCGCGCGTTAATCTGCATCATCCCGAAAACGTTAAACCTCAATCAAATGAAAAAGACCATATTTATTTAGGGGATCACACCCGTGAGACCCGCCGTATAACCTAACCTAACCACGTCCGTTCGCGATGTACATAGAGTTATCCGGTTTCCGGATAGGTGCGTAGGTGCGTTAGGGGTAGATGGTGTGCGACACATTCGTTAACGCCCAGCGACGAAGTTGGTTGAACGGAAGAATGTTCGGTGAGGAGGTATCCCGCATGCACGTACGTGCGTCGGTATGTGATGTGGGTGTTCAGGATATTTCGGGAACAATATCAATTAAAACTCCTCGCAATGCCGCAACGCAACGTAACCACACTCGAAGGCTGTGTCGCGGCCCCCCGCATCGGATGAGACACACAATTCGTCTGCACTCAACCCCAAGCTACCTAGTGCTGCCACGTAGTACGCAGACTCCGGCTAAAGGGCTAGAGCCGCAATACTGTACACACACCATGCCGTAAACTGGCTGTTTCGACATACTTCGTCGAAATAAAAGCAGCTAGGCATTAGCTAGCTTAGAGGCAAGTGTAACCACCGTCGATGGCGACGTTGGCACCGGTCATGAAGCCGCTGGCATCGCTAGCGAGGAAAACGCAGAGACCGTTGAGGTCGTCAACATTTCCAAGGCGGGCCTGGGGCGTCAAGGAACGCCAGATCTTCTTCTGAGCCTCGAGGGCGGGAACGCGGTTAAGGGCAGTGTCCATGTAACCGGGGGAAATGCAGTTGACACGGATGTTGTACTTGGCCCATTCGGCGGCAAGCGACTTTCCGAACTGGATCACACCAGCCTTGGAGGCGTTGTAGCAAGATTGTTCCTGGGGGTAGTTGACAATGCTACCGCTCATGCTAGCAACAAGAACGATGGATCCGGGCTTTCCGGCGGCCATCATAGCTCGTCCGACTGACTGGCTCATCAGGAATGAACCGGTCAAGTTGATATCAATCAAGCGGCGGAACATGGCGGGGTCGTAAGTCTCAGCCTTGATGTTGGAATCAGCGATACCCGCACTGTTGATCAGCACATCGGGGGCGCCATAGGTCTCCACAACCGCATCGACGGCAGCATTGATGGCTGCGCCGTCACGGACATCGACCTTGAAGAAGGAAACAGGAAGCTGAGTCTTCTGGTGAAGCTCAGCAGCCGCCTCGTCTCCCAATTCCTGGTTGGCATCGAAGATCACCAGGGCCTTAGCACCAGCCTCAGCACAGGCACGGGCCATGTAGTTTCCGAGACCTCGAGCTCCTCTGTTGATGAATCGTCAGCAGCGTTTCAGAATGGTATTGGTATGTAACGAATCCGACTTACCCAGTAACAATCACAACCTTGTCCATTATGCTCATCTTCTGCATGGTAGGGGGCATTTGGCGGTAGACGGTCTTGTTGAGAGGGGTGACATCGGTGTCCTCAGAGGGAGGGAATGGCTTCGGCTTAGCATCGTCGCGGTTCACGGGGATACTGAAATGATCGCTAGTCGAACCGGCGGTACCCGTAGAATCTGGAGAGTAAACGGAGACGGGAACTTCGGTCTCGCGTACAACGTCGCTCCTAGGGCGGACGGAGGATTGGCTGAATGCTCGTTGAGCTGCAGGGAATGCTCTGGAGATAGACGAGGATGCGCGGGCGTTGGAAATAAGGGGAGCAGCAGCTCTAGTAAGGCGGAGTGCTGCGCGACCAGACATTATTGCGGTTGTGAATGATATGTACGGAAGGAATAAGTAAAAGGTAAGTGTGGTGTATGTAAAAAAGGGTATCTAGTGAAAGATATGTATGTAGGTCTAGGTCTATTCGGTAGGAATTATCTAGAATTTGGTGTGTGGAAGTTAAGTTTGCGAGTTAGTCGTCAAGGTTATTAGAAGCTCTAATAGTTGTTGTGGCAATCAATGACCAAGCGGCGAGCGACCTTTTATCGGTTGGGGGCACAAAGCAAACTGTGCCAAAAAAAACTGGTGCCAAATTATGGGAATGTCAGGGGATGACAGCTGGAGGTGTAAAGGAATCCGAAATCGGGGGTAGCGCCGTAAGAGAAACCAAAATCCAATTCCCAATTTTTCAGGGTTGTGAGATTTCGAGGTCACAAGACGAGCTTCTGTTTAATTGGATTATTGGAAGTCGGATTGGTGTCTAGATGGGTATCCGGTATCCAGTATCCAGTATCCAGAATCGTGGGTATCTCGAAACTAGTGTTAGACCGTAAGTCACGGGTAAAACAAGAGATAGTATTATTCTTGTCTTCGTGTTCCGTGCTCTCGAGCTTGGTAGAGATTCGTCTGACCGTCGGCCTATGTAACTAGGGGTTTGACAGTATGTAATACGTGTGGGGAGCGTAAAAATATCTCGATGTTTCGATGAAGCTATTAAGCTATTCGACAGGGGTACAGTAAAAATAGGGATAGGAATATTTCCAATATGAGCGATAGGAAATCCGGGTTAAGACGACGGGTTAAGACGACAGATGATAATGGATAGGTAAAAATGAATATATCTATGGAAGATCAATATAGGAGGAAGTAAAAAGTAACAATAGCTGAAAGCGATCTATAGCGAGAGATGTGATCCTTTTCTACTTGTTCGCCATCGCTTATTATTCCCTTCCCTCAACAAAATGTGGATTTTTCTTTTCTAACACTTGTCAGGACTTGCAGCTTTTTTTCCTCTTTTACGAAAAATGTGTAGAACTTTGCAGGTGAGAAGGGATTCTGGGTCAGCAACTAACGATAGCGACATACTTCCGTTGCTCTAGTCCCAGTTCATTGAACCTTTTAGGTTCGCTAACTCCGAAATACCATAACGGACTACATGTATAAATTACGTCTAAAGAGGTTGACAGCTTGCCTACGGATGTGGTAGATATACATTGTATACCGTATCGGATACATGGTGTAGAGCTATTTACGGAAGCGCCGTACGTACCGAGAGTTCGACGGTGTGTAATATTTGCGCCATCCGTCTCAGATGTACCTTCCTAAGTAGATCCTTAAGGCTTGCCAAGCGTCGGATCTACTTACTACTACCGCTGCTACCTCCATGTAAATATGTACAGTCAGAATATGAGCGATAGCAAGGAGAAGTAGGATGATGGTGGTGGCGGATAGCTATGCGGACAGGCAGACTACAATGGAAAATCTTTCTTGAATTTGTCGATCAAGGGTAGCTATGTGGCAGCAAGGTAGCTTTGTTGGCCTGGAAGTACATGAATTATGCGATACTATGCAGCAGCTATCCCGTGGACCCTGAGCAACCATTAAACCCTTAAACCCTAGCAAACAGCCAAGCGAACGCCTAGTCAAAGCCAAGCCTTCCTACAAAACCGACCCGACGGGGCCAAAATTAGATAATAATGGGGTTATGGGTCCGGCATGCAGCCGAATGGATGTGGGTCTCTATTTAGCTTGAATTTAGCTTTTAGCTCCTTGTCTAGAGCCTTCCAGCTCTGTTCTTTAGAATTTCGAAACTAGCCTTATTTAACCTCCATCATAGCAAGAACACGAGTAATGAACATTAGACCAAACTCGAAACTACATAGTAACTAGCCACATGTCCGCAATGAGATTTTATCCTTGTAGTCTATAGCTTCGTTACTATGAGACTATCCCTGGAATTAGGCTATTTATTTAAGAGGCTCTTGATACGGAAGACTCTGGCGTGGGGGGTTCGACAGTCTTGTAGTAATACCCGAGTACTTACAACTAAGAGATTGCAATCCCCTTCCTAATCCCGTTAGATATCAACAAGACTACCTAAACCTAAGACGTGTTCAAACCCCTATTAACCATCCGGAGTTGTCTTCCTAAGAAGGTAGTTTAGAGGTTGGTGGCGTTAACAACTACTAGGTAAACTGAACTTAGAAGACTTAAGCATATTGACACTTTGTTTTCCTTGAATAGAGATATGTAAGTTGACACGATAAACCACTCAGGCACAGCAACAAGAATCCAATTAAAAAAACAGGAACTCCCTGTATTTACGGATATACCTACCTAATAAGTGATTTGACGTTTAAACGCCAGTCTGAAACTATTCCAACGCAAGACAGCTTGCATTTTGCGGGGATAAAAGTCTCTAATCGTACCTGCGGCTTATACATGTATCGGTGTCATGTGACGGAAATGGTATATAAATATATTGATGGTAAGAGGCAAGTAAGAATGGGGTAGAGCCACACCGCCGGAATGTTCACGATATTTTTGCCTAGAGCTAAATCAACATGTTTTCCGGGGTTGCCCCAGTAAGGGTACCTGACGCGGAGCGGAGATTATGCGTCAAATATACCTCAGATCCGTGGGGTCCAATCACTCCTGTCACTCCGCATCGGTGAGCTTTGGATTGTGTATTGGGAGCGGGAAAAAAAGAAAGAAAGAAAGGTATGTAGGTAGGGGGAAAACATCGTGAGATTCTCCTACTTGGTCTTTCGGACTCTCGGTCGTCGTATTAAGACGAAATTAATCTCTCCCCTAAAAAAAGATGTCCAGGTGACCAAAATCCCCCACACTCCCACGTCTCAAGACCTAACTATCGTCCGAGAGGCATTTCATTGACAATAGTGCCGCGTAATGTTGAAAATATTATAGTCATGTGTTGGATTGTTGAGGTGAAAGAAAATGAAGCAGGCACCGAGGCTCCGTGGTTAAGGAAATCCCCATTATTTGGTATTTTTCGAGATTACACAACACATAGCACCATCTTATCAATCATCAATAACCTTGGAAGGCCTACGTAATTCTGGCCTCATGTACAACATTATACTGCATGGTATGTCAATTTTCACTTTAAGCTTAAGGGGCCACAGTAATAAACGGCGGTCAGTCAATTCTAATGTCGACTACGATATTCTAAATCAAATACTCCGATTTGCGGCTCTGTCCGTCTCAATCGAACCTTGCAGCCTTGCCCCCGTAAAAGTTGTAGATGAGATCCATGATCTGCTACACGAGCGCACGACCAAGCACACAAACATACAATCTCACCAGTCATCTCACATCTCACATCTCAAGATAGAATCCTATGTTCCGTATTACGCGCGTCTCTTAAAGAATGCAGCCAAGCTAGACACCTGGCAATATATGTACCTACCTCCCTAAGTGGGCAGTCAGGTTGTTTCTCATATATATAGTTAGGTATCCATAGGTACCTAAATATACCTCTTCCAGAATGGAGTCAGATTAAGTGCCCCATGTGCTAATGCTACTGTATTGGACTGTGCGCAGAATTATCCCCTACTTGCCCATATAGGTAACTAACACGTGCTATAGCCCGCTGTGCATGCTGGTTGTGTAACCCAGGGGATAGTTTCATGCACAGTCCAATACAGTAGCATTAGCACATGGGGCACTTAATCTGACTCCATTCTGCTCTTCCTAGGATTGATCACCGTAGGGATTGGAAACTCAGAGCCAGACCGGCTTCGATGAAAAGGATTTACCTACTCGAACTTGCAAGGAGGATGTTTGACTTGTTTTACCACCCTACAATGATCCTAGAAAAAGTACCAGACCGCGATGCCGGGTGCGTGGGATGTGGCCCGTAATACTCCATTTAAAATACTGCGTGCCGAACAAATTAATATAGGGCGCTCGCGGATCTACGTGGAAGCTAACGCATAACCTTAGCACATACCGTAGTACAGTAATAGTGCATAAGTAGTATAATGGAGATGCTGTGGACTTTTGTGGGCTCTTGTTACGGCAAGAGCTTCAAAACGGTGCAGGCAGGGAAGGTCAGCTCCCCGCAGGTCCATCTTGCGGCATCTGTGGGGAAGGCTAAGCCAAAGAATGAGATCAGCTATACATAAGTACCTAGGTATCTAGGTACGAAGTACATAAAGGACAGACATGCAGACACCTGCATGCAGACATGGTGGACTTGACGAATCTGACTAGGCTTTTTAGTAGGCATACAGCAAGGAAATCCCGAGATTCGAGATTCAAAAATCGTTCCAGTTTCCAGGCGGTGTACGAGGTTGGACAGGTGGACCTCCGACCGGTCGCGGTGATGCTACCGAACTTGCGTAGGCGAGATGCACCAGCGTTGAACTCGCAGAGTCGATCGTTAACGAAACTCACAGAGGCAACTTTCATATTTGACAAGTCGATGGCAAGCTAGCACATGCAGTGAAGCTTATTTATCTATCACATACCTCCCCTATCTACCTACATGTCCAGGTGGCTTAAGTCGCAGAGTGGTCACCTAACCCCTCGCCCGAGCCTGCAGTGATCTGCCAAGATTTATCTGGTTTATCTGCGCTCTTGTCTATCAAGAGCGGCGCGGTCATGCCATCTATGCCCAGATATTTGTCTGACGCATTGTGAACCCCGAGCGGAACTGGGGATACCCGCCAAGTTGGTGGGCGTTAGTATTATAGACAAGTGATAGGAAAAGCGAACACACCTCTTATATTCATCAATGAATTTGAAAGCTATCAGGGGTGAAATGTGGGCAAGCTGACAGGTCAAACATGGTGGGGAGAGCTTGATAGGGGACTTTTATTTTCCTCGAAAACCCCCACCACCTTCATGGTGAAGCACATTCATCACATCCTTCACGATACTCGCGGACACGGTACGAACTGTACGCCGCGAAGTTGCTGATCCCTCAAATCTAGGATTGGTATGTCCTACCGATTATGCTTACCGAGCTCGCCCCCTCCTTCAGGTACGATTATGTCTCTTATCGTGTGTTCTACATACCTATTCTAGTGCTTTATCGAGATGAAGAATTTAAATCTTTAATTATAACAATCGCTGGAATTGAGGTATTTTTATTAGCTAGTTGTCACAGTCTTGTAACTTTCGCCTATGACAAGTCTAAGCCAGGAGAGAATATCCATAATACCCATTCAAGTTCATCTCACTGTCGCAAATAGCTTCTTGATGACAGGAAGAGCCTTAGTTGGTGTAGTATTAAAGCGATAATAAGCTTCGTGAGCCCGAATCGGAAGCACACCGTACTCGGCTTCTCACCCTAGGTCGTCGACTCTTCCGACGTCCGCCCCGTATTCCTCCCCCCTGCGAATTCGGCCCTCCTTGCATAGATGGACTACCAGCAGAACACCACCTCACCATTCCGATGGTGTCGGCGCCGCCCACTACGTCGTCATACCCATCATCGGGTAAGATCAGCGCGTTACGTCGAATGCCGTCCCGCTGCCGCTGCAAGCTGCCGTGAGCCATCAGCTCACAATCCGAATTGGCTCCGCCTTAGACTCCATTCTTGCGCAACACGTCCCACCGGAGGCAGATCCCGGTACCAAGTTCTCGGTATTCATCCATGTCTATAAGTTTGACCGCTCTCTTCTGACAACTGTATGGGGCCGAAGTTACCCATATAAAAAGTCTCTGTTTCCCTTTCTACATAGAATATACCTAGGTCCTAGGTCGAGTTATCCGAGAATCAAACAACAAAGAGCGGTGACCGGCATAATCCATCTCATTGCTCTATAACAGGTAAAGGAACCCATCAGTTACCTGTGGATATAATTTCTTTACTAGAATTTCGCAAACACTAATCAAAAGGTACCTAAGTCTTCGTACCATCGGATCCAATATGGTTGCACAGATCTTGGAGATACCGAGCTCAGACCACGCAAAAATAAAAATCGACAGACGAGCCGCTGAACTTAACTTGACTTCATACACATATTTTCGGTCTATGAAGACTTGAGTTTCGTCCCCATTAAGCTCTACGTATTTAAATAGTAGATGTCTGAAATGCCATTTTAACCCCTAACACATAATAGGATCTATCCGTCCTATTCTTCGCGGTACCTAATACACTTACGCCTCACTTGTGTGACTGCGTAAACCACCTCGTATTGACAATAGCTAACGCTCCGTATCTGTACTTGATCGGTCCGCCATAGATGTCTTGAGGCGTACCAGGCTTGCTAAGACAGGATGGGATGTCCGCCACCGTTACATGGTGGCTTGCATGAGAAATTTCTTCAACGAACGACTTCATATTTCATTTCACAAATACGATGCGATTTCGATAGTCGTTAAACGACGTATATTCCTTTACAGATGAGATATCTAACGTTCCACTTCAAGGTCTAATATTAGCCTCGCCGCCTTGGTGTATATCTAACCTTAGGTGCATAGGTAGCTAGGCCAATGCCATGATGGCTGGTAGTTACCTAAGTAGGTACCTAAGTGGTTACTTCATGCTTTAACACTATTATGAAATATAATAATCAAGTCGAATCGGACGTTTTTTGTATTTTATTTTCTGCTATCTTGCTATCATCATCTGTTTACGATGGGGTGACGTGGAGGTGAGCATCAAGGCTAGTATGTGTAGGTAGGAATTCAAAAGGCTGATTAATAGATCAGGTTCAACAAGACTCGGGTGATGAGATACCCGCCTCTGCTGACTACCTACAGAGGTCCTCGTTCAGACGGCCCAGATTCTCGTGATTACATCTACAAGCCTACCAACAAGCTATCAGGCCGAGGTGTTGACCTTCGAGGAAGTTGTCCACCGGCCTATAACCAAGAATACATGAGAAGCTGTAATGTTCATGCCGTCGCTGGCGCATTTGAATTTGACGTCAAAAAGCAAGGCCTACCATTGTTTTCGCCCTCTAGGCTATTTATTTGGTACCACGCTCGAGATAGACCACACGACCGTACGGCCGTCCCAAAAGACCTCGCTGTCACTTTCAAAGAAGCTATTCAGACTCTTAACAAGGGCCATGGTGTTTGTTCTGAGCATGACTGGCACTACGAAGCCAGCAGAAGCGATAAAAAGACCTTCAAAGTCCCCCCAAATGCTAAGGCGGCAAGAAAGCCGAGTTTTGATGTAGAGAAACACGCCCGCCAACATACAGCACTGAGGTACTGGTTAATCCCCGATGAGGGTAGACATAACAGCCTCATAAAATATCTCGATGAAAGGTATCCCTTTCTCTTCGCAATGGACATCTATGGTCTGCTCTACAATGGAACCATCAATGAAAATAACCACTATACAATAAGTACGTCGAGGCTTGATATTTCTGTTTCCCCACTCTATAACTAACCTCCTTGTACAGGATTACCAACAGACAAGGACAAGAACAACAAGAAATACAAAACACTCAGACATAGTCTCCTAGCAGTTGGCCACAACCCGCAGCGGAAGGTGTTCATCATTCGCAACTCATGGGGGGCTAACTGGGGTGACCAAGGCTACTTTTATGCGCCCTACAATTATCTGAAGCATCATTGTGATAGTTTCTGGACCATTTGCACCGTAAAGTCTCTTCCCGATGAACCTTAGCACGCATGAAATACCTAACCTAAGGTATTCATTTTAGTAGCATCCGTTACCCCCTTTGACCGGCGCAAAGCACCACCTCCGCCCAAGTCCACATAATACTACAAAAAACCCTATTCTATATGTAAAATTTCGGTTCTAACAAGCTAGGATGAGTTAATTGAATAGTAAGACTTTTATGAATTTTATTATTGAAAAATTAGGAAGGTTTCGTAGATTTAGCGGGATCTAGCGGTTTTATTAACCTAGACTGGGTCGTATTTGTGTGACCACGGCGTAAATCACCTCGTATAAACCGCCTCAAGGCGTACTAGGCTTATCAATAAGGTACATCAACTCCTTTTATTAGCTAGCTGGGCCTTTCCGTTACAGCTGCCCCCAAGACGTTGTACAAGATGTGGCACAAGATACCTTCTGCCACCAAAAGTTTCTTTGACACAAAATTTGTCTCATAATTCACAAACGCGATGCTATCTCAGCACCTACCTAGTCATCACATTACGACGCACGTTATCCTACGGATGATATGGCTAACGTCCCGCTTCAGGGACTGGTCCCAGCTCCGCTGCCTTGTCAAACATGTGGTACATCTTCAGTGAAGACTTTTACATGCGTCCAATGTAATAGTCTAGCATTTTGTGACTGTTGTTGGCCGAAATGGGTACTTCATGTTCCTGGAGCCATCGGTTGTGAGTGCTCCATAGCTAAAAGCATTCCACCTTGCATTCAATCAAGAGAAGTTGTCAAATGTGTATAAACATTCTAAGGGCAACCTCGCTCTGTAACCAATGTTCCAGATCTTCTCTCTATATCAGGTCTAGAAAACCAGAGAATACATTACTAAACTTTACTATTATAGGGGGTGGGAAGCCTCATGAGAAAGCAGATCCGGTATTAATCGAAAGGCTCCGCCAAATTCTAGAACCTATACGTACGGAAACAGACCACGAAGCCGAATTAATCAAGGACCGTGAGACAACTTGGTTCGGCTTCGGCCGTGACTCTTCCGGTCATCCCATCTTCCAGGACTATGGAAGGTTCGCTACAATCATGAGCGAGAGCCGCTCGGGTGGAACCGCCGATAGATACCCCCAGCTTGTCTCGTTTATAGGGGAAACAGGTAATTTTATTTCTATCTACTTAAAAAAATATCCCGACATAATCTTGTACCTAGCATATGTTAGGTTTTCATGTACCATTTTGATTGAGTTTAATGAGTAGCTTGGGTAATAGACAACACTCTATCCAGGCATAAGTGTTTCACTTATATATAAGGAACTGATTCGGAAATAGGGGCGGGAAAAAGCACTCTCATCAAGCTTCTTATAGATCGTCAGGTTTTAGACCCCTCAGAAACTACTGATTACCATAGCCCAGTCACGTCTTCAAATAACGATTATATCCCTACAACAGGAGACGTCCATCTTTACACAGAACCTTCAACTTTATTCACCAATACCCCTTTACTATTTGTGGATTGCGAAGGATTCAATGGCGGCGAGGCGATGCCTAAAGCTCTGAGGTGTCACCCACAAGATGGATATGGAGAGGAGCTTCTGTCCCAGAGGGACATGAAGCGTTTACTGCGATCAAGGTATAGCTCTCAGAGGCATATCACTTGGGCGAGTAACCCCCAAACACAAAGAAGAGAGTATACAGTATCCCAGTTATATCCAAGGATTCTGTATACGTTCTCTGATGTAGTAGTCTTCGTGCTACGAAATCCAAGGTAGAATCACCCAACGGCAGTTTAGATGTGTCACTCATTCTTTAAGGTCCTTTGAATCTACGGTTCTCGATAAGCTCATAAAATGGGGTGCGGCGTCAGTCGATAAATCTCTCAACCAGCCGGTTCTTCCTCATGCAATTATTGTCCTCAACGCAACGGAGGATGTTGACGAGAAGGAATGGGATGTGACGACTGCCACTGAACTGCTCATGTCAACTATCCAAGGTGCGATTTTCCGAGAAAAAGCTCTCTATGAATATGTACAGATTTGGCGAAAGCGCGGTAAGGAGATAAAAAGTACCGAGGATCTTCTGAAACAGTACTATGCTTCTGTCACTATCATCCGTATCCCACGTCGAGGTTCTTACATGTTGATGGATCAACAAGCTGAAAGACTTTTCAATACTATCAAGAAACGTTGCTCCCACTCGCACCTGGAAAGGAAAAGAGCAAGGATGCTAGCTAACGCTGATTTGCTTCAAGTATACCTCCAAGCTGCATGCGATCATTTTACGAAGGATTTGGAATCACCATTTGACTTCGTCCAGGAAGCCCTGCGCAATAATCCTGTCTCGCGTAGCTTTGAAGGGAATATTTTGAATTTAGCGGTCTCTATGAGGGACCATTCAAAGAATAGGAGCCTCCGGGATGACGCGAACAAGCTGTTTCTAGAACTAGCACCCATGGTAGCATCTTGCGTTATGTTTGATGCCGTTCGCCAGAACAGATTAGGTTAGTAAATTTAGGATGGAATCCATGAACATACCCAGGTGCTCAGCTGATCATTTATTTTGATTAAGGTGCTGCTGATCAGCTACTGGGTAGTGCATATACCCAACTATGCGAATCAGCTCTTCAGACTTTTGCCGACTTATACTGGCCCTGCAACTTCCGCAATTATACATACCAACTAGACCAAGGGCGCTGTTGTAATGTGAAATCGGGACATAATCCAAAGGGACACCAGAACCAACACGGAAAAATCATTGGTCATGGACAATACCAGTCCGACTTTGATCTTTTGACGTTTATCCCTGAATGGAACAAGTTAGTCCAAGGAAGTCTTGCCAAACTCCAAACAGCTGCATATGAGCTAGGTCAAAAACTTCCGGGCAGAACTGACCGTAAGTTCAATTTTAAGATTCTATACTATACATTACTCTAAGGGAGTTGCCATCTTAAAGGTCAAGGACCCATAACGCTTTCCCCCCCTCGAGTCGTGGTGATCGGGAATGGCTGATCCCGTGTCCTGCAGTCCAGATTACTTCGATTCTACATCGAGAACGTATTGGCAAGTTCTACGGTGCTCTGGGAAACCTATCGGATTTCGTAAGCCATTCTGCTTGTTTCTCATGTCTAAGAGGATTACCAGAATGCGTTCTCCCTTGCGGTCACATATTGTGTCTCGCGTGCGTGAAAACCTACGGGCGTGCTAGCTCAAGAACTACGGTTGAGCTAAACCGCTGTCCCCTTCATGTCCGCGAGATCATGGTAGACCCACCATGGGTGATTCATACCAAGCCGCTGTATGCTGGAGTCCGTGTTCTTTGCCTCGATAGGTAAGTTTGAATTGTATATTTTTATGACCTGCGCTCTAACATCTACCCAGCGGCGGGATCAGTGGCATAGTAGAACTGAAGGTACTACAGGCTATTGAGAGGTCTTTAGGGCCAAAATTGCCCGTTCGACTTTTCTTTGATCTGATCGTCGGTACAAGGTAAGTAGTTAAGGCAAGTTTATTGATAGTAAATCCGCTGACTTTCGGCAGTGCTGGTGGCATTATAGCCCTTGGATTAGGGGTAAAGGGGTGGTCAATTAATAAGGCTATCAAAAATTTCAAGGCACTTTATAAGGAAGCCTTTACACCACGGAAGATGGTTGGTATACCACTTTTCGAAAACATATCCAGCACCTACTACGGCAGCAGATACAAGGCGAAGCCGTTAGAGATAGCACTAAGGAAAGAGTTTTCCGATCAAAATCTTTTTGGAGGCATCCCGTCCCGGAATGAATTGCCTACCAAAGTTGCTGTTACTTCTACAACTGCTTCTGGGAGTAAGGCTGTGATTTTTTCCAATTACAACCGACCAGACCCTGTTGACCAGAGTACGCGCCCTTAAAGTGCTTGTCTGCAACATACTGACACTATCTAGATCTCCTCTACGAATTCAAGCGCCCTGGGGAATCATCAAAGGAGATAAAGATCTGGGAAGCGTACGTACCTACTTGATCAAATGTTTTCACCCGTGGTCTAACTGATTGCTAAGTGCTCGTGCTACCACTGCCGCCACACCCTACTTCAAGATTTTTCAAAAGGCGGAAACGAGTGATCAATATGCCGAAAGCAGCTCGCGTAACTCTTGTCCGATAGAGGTGGCAGAACAGGAAATGAGGTTAATCTGGAGCGACGTTGCTAACTCATCTCCGGATATCATGCTGTCAGTTGGCACAGGTCGTAACGTTAAGGATGGACATACATCCCAAGGCGCCAAATCTACCCTTCTTAGCGCGGATGTCTCGAGTCAGATGGACACGTCTCCCACGAAACCAATAGGAAACCTCTTTTCTAAACCGTCTAAGGAGACGGATAGAACTGATAATGACCAGAAGTGTAGCCGTATCTGGGGCAAGTTCATAGCTGGAAAATCTACGTTTGGCTCGTCCGGTACGGCAGAGGACTTTCATCGCTATATCCGCATTTCTCCTGAACTCAACATACTAGCACCGAAATTCGACGACATTCAACGGATCGATGAAGTTGAGCGAGAAGCAGAGGAAGTACTCCAGCAGAACATGCTAGAAATCAAAGAAGCAGCGCACAGGTTGATAGCGAGCACATTTTTCTTCGAGAAGGAAGTTGGTTCCGTAAATCAGACTGTTTCTGGCTACGCATGCAAAGGCAAGTCTCAAATCAAATACCTTTTAGTATTGACAACCTAACCTCGTTCAGGATCGATATGCTGTAGGTTCCGCAACTCGTCCGACGAGATGAAGGGTCTCGGAGCTTTCTTCAACTCGAGCCTCAAGGGAAGCTTCGAGCCGTATTTCCTCATTGAAGATGATATGCCCGGATCGGCAGCACAGCATATCGTACTTACCGAGGCTGCTATTCGCGATATGTATCAGCAGGGCTACTTCGATATGGAGCCCATTCAAATCAACGCGCTGAAAGAGCACGCGGCGATTAAGATCATGCTTTGCTTGCAGAGCACACCTTACGTCTCTGGAGAGATGAAGTTGCCAATAAGTGGGTTTCCGCGCCAGTTGATGTGTGAGGATGCCATTCATACAGGTGTGTACTGCAACTGTCCTGTCGATCCGAGTCACGGGTCTACGTATATTGACAAAGTTAAGCAGGCTTGTACACACAGTCTGTCGTTCTCAACCGACACCATTCATCCGAGGAACCAACGACAAAAGCATTAGGATCCGATATGGTGGGATCGGTGAGCAAGCTCTCGTCATCATTAGAACCAGCCGTGGAGCTACCGGAGACCCCAGCGCCTATTCCGGAGCTTTCTTCCGAAGAGATACAGAAGATGTCTACACTTAAGAGTCGGGGGTTTGGGTTGTCTGAGTTGGAGGGGTTTCCTAGATTTTGACGCGTGTTTTTCCCCCTTGAACCCTTCTGCATGTAAAGGGAAGTAGCCAATATACCCAATGGCTTATATTGGGATTCTAGTAGTACGTCATGGGGCGGTGATCTCCTGCGATATTATGCATTGAAAACAGATATCTCGTCCTGCTCTTGGCTCGGCCAATCCTTCGCTCCTTACAACTGAATCTGCCTTTTTATGACGAGCGAAATATGCCGTTCACACCTACTGGCCAGCACAGTAGTTTCGGCTATATCTCTAATAATCCGTTGAGATTACTATGAAGAGGCTATTTGAGTAATAGGTGAGTTGCGTAGGCATTGAAACTCCAGACCCCACCCACTCAGTCGAAGGTGGCGTTTGGGGACAGGTATTACGTAGGTACTTTCGACCGACCCTCAAGCAACTTACAATTAGTTTCACATGTAGTTGCTTAAAGACATCTTAAAGTGTTGAGGCTCATACGAGACATCGCTAGGAAATTAGAAATTACTTGCATCTATTCACACAAATTGGAAGGTACTGTTGAGGTATTTTCAATTATGTATTGCTTGTATTAATAGCAGATATCGGTATCAAATAATACTTGACGGCTACTTACCCCTGAGTAGTCCATATTTGTCAGTGCTCTGTGCGTCCCGTGGGACCCACTTATTAGCCTGCCACCGGGACTGCGAGATTAAATTAATAGATTTCCAAGATTCTTTTCTCCAAATTTCTTCTTCACAACCTATCGAACGACCGACACTCGCATATTTTACAAAATCGACAGACCCATGGTTTATTATTGTATGATTACCGGTTTAAGATCTACGATGAGAGTCGCGGAAGGAGATCTTGAGGCCACTGTTCGGATGATACAGACCTTATTATCCGAAGTCATTTGACTATCTCGCAGTCTTGGGCGCGCCATTTTTTCTTAATAGCCGGTTTGAAGGGTCAATGCGCCCCATCGGATCTCAAAGACGGACTATGCCTCGAATGAACCGCTATATTATGAGAATATTATAAGATGGATGGTATAGCACGGGTCTATAATTATATGTTTGGGATATGCCTCTATACATCTATAGTAAGTACCCTAAATGCCGAAAAGATAATATAATGTGTGCTTTTATGCCTTCGTGTTTGCCATCTGAAAAACACCAAACATCTTCATCAACTTCGTTTTACCTCGTCAACTTTAAATCCTAGATCGCGTGCGGCTGAACCGCTCGTGTGACTGTGCCCACCACGTTAACGAGATCTATGTATGTCTCGCTTCAGCTAATTACGTTGTCTCTTCAATCAAAAGAATCGGGGCTCTGGTTTAAAAAAAGATAAGCCCTGGTCGAATTCTATATACAATGTAACGGCTGAGGTTTCATGTGTATTTCCCCTTGACAAGGGTTGACAATCCACAAGAGTCTTGGATTCTTCAGCCTTGTATCTCTGCCCAATCACCCATCTTTCCTTCTAGAGTTTATGGAGCTAGTCGACGACCTCGAACAGGACCCTGCTATGACCACGTTTGAGGATCACAGACCTTTATCCCCACCATTACAGAATCCCAGGTTCACGGAGATGGCTAGAGACACCGAGATCCATCCGACCCTCGCTTGCTGCTGAGGGCTTGTCACTCCCCTACTTCGTATTATCACCAGCTCGGTTTTGCTGTGCTTCTTTCTCCTCTCCTTCTTTTTTCGTGTGTTGGGTCTGAATATCGCCATTATCGACCCCCATGGCGCCGTAATACACTCACTCACACTACGTCAACATGACTGATTCGCTTCTTCGTTAATATTTTATACAATTTTCAAATCTGTACCCATTGACTGGGCTTTTACATTCTTTATCTGGCCGATATATCCCGCGCCACCGCCGCAATGGCGACTCCAGGAGCAACGCAGGCCCTACTGGGCGCCTTTTTCTTCGGTATCTTGTTCAACGCGGCGTCGGCTGCCCTGGTTTTGTACGTTATCGGTCATGGCTCAACGATCTTTCGGGACGGCCTGAGGCTGGTCCTCATATTGTTTCTCTTGTCTTCTGCTGCTTGGGCACTAGTCGAATTCCTCGCCACTATCATCGAGCCGACTGCGACGTCCACATGTCAGGTTGCGGCAATCTTCTCGTCCGTTTTCGATCAGCTGGGAAAGATTTTCATCGAACAGTACTTGGTATGGGCGACACGAGGTGAAGGGAAGAAGGCGGTTTTAAGTTTTGTGCCGCAAATCCTTCTCTTTGGCCGGTTCGGTGTGGGTATGGCGTTCATAGGACTTACAGGGAACGAGTTCAGTCCTACCTGTGTACCCATATCCAAAGTATTTCCCATCGCCATCACCGTCATCGTGTTGGATGCCGTCATTTTTGGTCTGCTAGCTATTCAACTTTTTTCGATGGGCTCGACAAAGGATAGTGCGACTGGTCCACGTGCTCCTAAGCGAAGTGTTGGTATGATTGTACTTGGTTTAGGAATATGGATAGGGGTGAGTTCTGCTAATATTTTACGTCTACCCCAATGCTAACTATCTGTAGATGAGTGTGGTCCTACTCCTAGGCATGAAGTCAACTGAGTTAGTATTAAAAACTACTCTCCCCGCGCTTGGCTTGGCAATCTTAGTTGGTATGTGTTCGATCTTAACGATGATCACCTTAATTGCTGACAGGATAAAGCATTGGTTACCGTGCTCTCGGGAACACTCGTTCTTCCTCGAGGCCCTCCTCCGCCACGACCGGACTCTCCGACTACTCGGGATCTTGGTAGGGATCTGTCATCTTCAGACTCCGCCGAATATGCCCCGTCTCGTTACGAAGATGTGAAGGGTGTAACTACAACTACAACAATGGCCATGGCTGCATACGCCGCTCCTAACGACGGTTCTATGCCCGCCGTCTCATTTCCTATCGCACAAATGCCTGGGGCTGGTCAGGCGAAATATAAGAAAAATATCAAGGGAAATGCGTGGTCCAAGGGTACAACAGGCAAACTCGCAATTTCGAAGCCGGTTATCGTGGAACAGGAAGGCATGAACAATCCCCTGGACAGGATACCGACAGTCGATCTCGCTACAGCTGCGAATCACGAAAGGGAGCGGCGGATCAAGCTAGCACAACGTGGGTCAACTCTTATCGCACAACGGCCAGCTCCGCAACCTCCAAATGCTGGAGGACAAGATGGAATACTTTCTAGGGAAATCAGCACGAAGCGGAAACAAATTTCACCCGCAACTTTGGCACAACTGGAAAGAGCTGCTTCGAATAAGAGTACCAAGACAACCACGGGACTTTCTGTCGAAGCAAATGCATCCTCTACTTCGTCGGAACTGTCACCCGGGACTGATAAGGTTAGGAGGAGATCGCCGCGTCAACCTCCTCCGCCGCCGATCCCGTCAACATTCCAACCGGTACGACCTGGTGAGCCAATTCGTATACCGATCCCAAGACCTCGAACTCCACCTGAGTCGCCGAAAGATGAGCCGGTGAAGACTCCGCTCCAGCGACGCCCGACAACGGGACTACCGTCGAATCCTCGAGCACAAGCGATGAAGGCAATGAAAGAGGCTGAAGCCCAGAGGCAGGAAACTGTGATGTTCGTCAACAACATTGTCTACGATGATCCAAATGCCGTAGACAATATTGTGCAAGGAGCTTCAAAAGCGCCGATGACATCCCTCAACTCCCGTGACTCGGTTGTCAACCGTCCTCGCCCAATTCCTAGAAAAGGGGACAAAGATCGTCAAGTCTTCCCCGCTGAGCTTTCGCCCAGTCAGAACCATAGGCGATCAAAGTCAGGTGGCTCAATTGCAAGCAGGAAGTCTATCCTTCAATCTATGCCTGGAAGCCCTACTCAGCTACCTCCATTGCCGCCACCTCCCAAGAGTGCCGGTATTGTATCACGGCCCCTTCCTAATGACACGAAGAGTATGACATTCGACGAGAAAATGAATTTCCTATATGCTCCTGTTAGCGCCCCTTCATCGGCAACTATTTCAGACCAGCGACGATCTGCAGTTCCCCAAATACCTCCTTTGCCAGCAACATATATGGTGGATGCACAACAACCCAAGGCTGAAAGCATCCGCGAGCCTGATACCAACAGTGAAAGGAGAATATCCAAGACAACTGACAGAAGCTCAATCCGAACCACGAGCATTCTTGGCATCGAAGATATCCCGCTACGACTTGTGCAAAAGGCCGATAGCTCCCGTAATGCAATCGAGGAATTAGGACAATCTTGGCTCCCAGGAATTTCAGTTGAAAACGAAAGACAAAAACCTTCGTCTGGTGAAAAGATCAACCGCAAATCATCACCAGTCATTCCGGAAGCAAGCCATTTCAGCGTGTCATCCATGAAGAGCGAAAGCAGAGTCCGAGACGATGATAGGAGTACTATCTGGGGTTCTGTGCACTCGCCGGTTGCTGCTGTTGCTGTTAAACAGTCACGACTCAATGCTCGTTCAACGTATATTCAGAACTCTCGCATCCCCGAAGAACCGGTAGAACGGAATTCTTATGCAAATATCCCTGGCGAGGTCATGGAAGTCATGGAAGTCATGTTAGATATGTCGAGTAGTCCGGTCGATCAACAGGAGTCTCCCGACAACGCCGTGCAAGAAATTCCGATTTTCCATCACCGAATTGGCGAAGAATGTCCGACATTCTCTACCAGAAAGGACAAACTACGGTCGAGGAAGATGCCCCCGCCACCTCCTCTTGTTCTAAATAGGAAGAACAGCAAAAGGGCCATCATAGTTCAGCCTGCGGAACCTTCGCCACTAGAGGCGCCTGAGGTTGCATACCAGATGATCCAAGCTCAGTTGCAGCGGTTCGAACAACCGAACCGGGACTCAGCAGGGAGCCAAGGAGGACGTCTAGCGCTGCTGGAGAACCTAGAACTTGAGATGGGCCAGCTAGAAAACAGATGGCAGAACCGTGTTGATCGTGAATCTATGTCAAGCATTAACACCACTACATCAAAGGGTTCTCGGCCACCTTCGATAGCCGAACGAAGAGCATCCCGAAGGGCATCTCTGCGCAACGGACCCTTGCGATCCAAGAGCCAAGAAACCACCGGCACACCCTCATCTCAGAGCTCCGGAACGAGCTCTGAAAACTCACAGGCTAGTGCCTGGCAAGCTCGTCTTGCCGAGGCTCAGATGGAATACATGAAGAGCACTCCCGACCTGCTTACGAAACGCAACAATCTTAACTTCCTCTCCGTTTCTAAAGCGGCGCTAGGTAGCCCTAGTCCTCCCGACAGCGACGAGTCTGACTACGAGAATGGAGCCCCTGGTAGTGTACAACAACTAAAGCCAACAGTGTTCAAGCCGGTGGCTCAGGTGCATGTGCTTTGGAAACCGCAGTCGCCTGTTCAATATCTAGCTAGCTCAGGCCTTTGGGTGGGCGCAGCCAAGAAGTCCCAGAGTCTCAGCGAACTTCATGAACTCCCAGGCCTATCTGTACGTGTACGTCCGGCGATTAGAAAATCCTTGGACTCGTTGATGATAGAAAGTTCGCGGCTATGGGAAAAGCCTGCCGAGAGCAGCAGTCCCGGCGCTATGAAAGGACTATGGAAGAAGTATGACCCATCAGAATCGAGCACTGCTACTCGCCCGCTCACTATGCGCCCGCCTCGAAAGAACAAGCGTGTAACACTCTTGCCTGATATCCTAGAGAACCCCGAGCCTTTACCGGACAAGCGAGGATTTTTAGGTCTTTTCCAATTCCCCTGGGGTGAGAAGAGCGAAAATGCCAGTATCCAGCCCCGACCTGCTCGTATGTTCATGGCCATGCCCGGAACTATGACTACGGGGGGTCCAAAGATAAGCGCGGCATTGGAAGCTAGATCAAAGCAGTTAGAAGCTGAGGAGCTCACAACATCCTTCTTCGAGGACTATGAAGCGGAAGAGGAAGGCGACAACGTTACCTTCTCAGATAGCGATAACGAAGGGGATGAATTTGACGAGAACACGCTCTGGGAAATTGCCAACTTGCTCAAGTCCGAGAATGTGCCTTCGAAGAACAGCTTACTTCCTTTGCCGTTACGGAGCCAATCAGACGCCAACTCTCCCGTGTCTTCGAATGACGTCGTTGAGCAGCCGACTGAGGAATATCGTGACGATGGCTTAGTGTTGGAAGAGCCTATTCCAGTAGATCGTTTATCCCTCAATTCCTCGAAGTCCACTTCTGTTCAGCCTTTGCTATGGGCCCGACCAGAAACTTTAGAAGTCAACAGTGTCGGTCTACCCCAGCCGGACTCTTCCATCTGGAAGAGTTATATACCGGAGCCTGCAAGAATAGCCCGAAACAAGTCTCATGCTAAAGAGATTACTCCCATTCAAAGCAACGAGCTATGGGAGCCAAGGTCCAACAATGGCGACCTGACAAGCACTGGGCTACTGTGGAGTGTGAGCAAACCAAACCACAAGGATTCAGTTGTCCCCGTGAAGATGAATAAGACTGCTGCTCCTAGCAAGTCCTTGTGGGTACAGCTTGCCGTTACTCCGATTTCGGATATCAAGGGCCTATTCAATGCTAGCCACCTTAGGGCTGACTACCGAAGAACCTCGAAAATGCCTGCTGCCCTCTTGATGGAGAGGAAGCCTCGCGCGGTGGAAATGCCCTTGGCGAAGCTAACTTCGTGGACCCTTTGGTCAAGGAAGTCCGCGACCAAGTCTCAATTGATGTGGGAGAAACCTACTACCATCTACAGTACTGAGAGGGATGGCCTCTTTGACAGCAATGAGTCTAGGGCCGACTTCCGCAGAACTGCGAAGGAACCCGCTGCTATCTCGATCAAAAAGGTTACTCGTACAATTGAGAAACCATTAGCAGGTCTGTTAACGAACAACCTGTGGTCCAGGGAAATTGTTGTCTCCTCGCAACCCGCTAAGGGCGCTCAGCTATTTGTATCTCAGAAGTCTGTGATGGCTGCCCAGTCAATTGAGACAGCAACCATGGTTGAGGTTCAGGCAATTCCCATGTGGGAGAAGCCGGAAACAAGTTTAGAGCCTGAGCATGACGGTCTGTTTGATGCCAGTGTCGCTAGGAACAACTACCGGAGAACTTCTAAGGCCCCGGCTGCTATCTTAATCTCAAAGAAGCCTCGTGCAAATAAGGAACCACTACCAGCCCTCATGACAACTAATCTCTGGGCTGGAGAGTCTTCTAAGTCCAACTCCATCGTTTCTAGCCCTGAATCACTCGACGCACGTGAAGTCCCGGCATCGACTGTAACGAAGTTAATGTGGGAAAAGTCCACTTTGCTAGTCTCGCGCTCGGATTTCGAAGGTCTGTTCGATGCCAATATTGTCAGAGTTGATTATCGCAGAACCTCTAAGCTTCCAGCTGCAGTCAGCATGACTCGAACGCCTCGCAAGATGGGAGGGTCTCTCCCGACTTTAACGAGCACAAAGCTCTGGGAGGCACAATCTGAGTTAAGCCACATTTCTGCTTCTGATAGTGTTACCTTATGGAATGGGCCTAAGAGGTCGATGTCCGTTACCTCCGGCCTCTTCCAGGTTGATGCGACTCGCAAGGTTTATCGAACAACCTCTGCAGAGCCAGCCGCCCTCCAGATGAGCCGAAAACCTCGTATCGTCAACGGAGCCATGCCGAAAATCGAATCAACCCGCCTTTGGGCCATCGGCCAGATCACCTCAGTTGAAGTAGACTGGATTTCGATCTCTTCCGTAGGACCTAAAAGCCCTTCTGTCGCTTCAGTATCCGAAGCAAGCTCAGCGCCCTCATCCCCTGTGACTGATTCGTCATCGGTTAAGACGAGCACTACCAAAGCATCATCAACTAAGGGCTTCTTTAGTGGCCTTTTTGGGCGAAAGAAGAAGGAACCGAAAGCTTCCAATGCCCCCGAGGATTCCCCCCTGAAGGCAGAGCCTGAAATCCCCGCCGTGCCGGAACTGCCTGAGGAATTCGTAGTCAAGAACTTGGACGAGACACCCCACAAGAAGCCCGCACACACCCCTCTTCGCCAACTACACCGCCACAGCGTCGCGTATCGCGCGGACTGGGACGGCGCACTACGAGAGGCCGTCGCCGCTAGCCACCCCGGTACCATGGTCGCTATAAGGGCTTCCTATCCTGAGGATTGGGAGACGGCCCTCGAAGAAGCTACCAAGGCAAGCCGCATGTCGCCTCAGATCACGCGCAAAGCTGCGACGCCTGGGGCTTGGTCTGCCGCCCTCCAGAAAGCTGTCGTTGCCTCCTACCCCGAGATCAGGTTCTCGCGGGGCCAGGCCCTGCCGGCGCAATGGACGGCTGAGCTCCAGGGCGCTGTTTCCGAGAGCTACCCGCCTCAGGTTGATGAATTTGATGTTTCTGTCCGACACCCCGTTTTCATGGGGTCTATGGAGACAACGGCTGAGATAGTGCACCCGGCAGTTGGCCTGAGGAGCTCGAAGGAGACTGGGAGCAATGCGGGTCAATCTATCAGCTTTGACGTTTCTATTCGACACCCAGTATTCTTTGGCTCTATGGAAACGACCGCTAAATCCGCCCATCCGGCAATCCCTGCGAAGATGCTAAAGCAGGATGCTGTGTTGGCACCTCTGCTCTGGGCCAAGTCAGCAAAGACAGGAGCAGTGACAAAGGGTCTATGGAGCACCAACGGCTCTGCACCAAAGCTTCAAGAGACATCTTTCAAGACCGAAATCGACACCGCGCGCCACAACCTACGGAAAACAAAAGACACTGTCCGAAGTCCCGAGCTCAAGGCCGACTTCGGCGAGCAAGGCATGTGGAGACACAGCCGCCGCATCAACGAAAGCTCCCAGTCCCGGAACAGGGACTGGCTGGACGACTTGATGAAGAAGCGCTTCTCGCGCATCGAGCTGAGATACTGAGGGGAAAAAAAGAAAGGAAGGAAGGCTACGATTTCTGACGGGACGGTGTTAAGGAGCGTGATATAAGAGCATACATACCTGACGTAGCATATACCCCTTCACAATGTACAACATCTAATGGCTTTGCTAGCCGCGTCACATACCTTTCTTTTACTTTTTTCTTTTGCTTTTGCTTGAGCTGCTTTTAGCGTCTACATATTTGTATTTAACGCAACGTCACGCTTGACGAATCCGAGATAGCGAAATATCAAAATACCTAGCTCGTTAGGATCTGGCGTCGAGGTCTTTGAGGTGGATTTTGTGAGATCTGTATATCTTGAACTGCTTATTTGCTCAAGTGGGTATGGATGGTACCTAGGTAGGTAAGTATCCATCAAAGCCACTGAATAGTATCGTTGTACGATCCGTCCATCCCAAGGAGCCCATTCTCCTTCCTCACCCATTTCCCCTTCAACAGCTGCGACCCCTCCAGCTCACCGCCAAGCGAAGCCCTCAAAGTCCCTACGATCTCCTTCCCATCGCTACCCACGACCTCCGCGCTCGCCGTCTCGCCCTCCCTGGTCTCGAACAGCGTGACCTCGACATCCGCCAGGTAGTCGTACACGGCGCCGCGGACCCCCGGCCGCCCCAGCACCAGCAGCGTGCCCTCGCGCACGTACAGCGGCAAGCTGCCAAACCCGTGGCGCTCGCGGCACCACCCGGGCCCCTCGCGCACGCGCCCCGTGAAGAACTCCGTCCACCGGCCCTTCGGCAAGTAAAACGCGACCTCGCCCGCCTCCTCGAACACCGGCGCCGCGAGCAAGTTCTCCCCGACCATGAACTGGCGGTCGAGGTACCAGCACGTGGGGTCGTCGGGGAACTCGACGCACATGGCGCGCAGCGACAGCGGCAGCCCGCGCTCGGCGGCGCGGACGCCCTGCGCGAGCAGGTACGGCAGCAGGCGGGTCTTGAGCGCGGCCCAGCGCGCCAGCACGCGCGAGCAGCCGCTCTCGGATCGCGAGTCGGAGTCGATCAGCCACGGCACCCGGTACGACCCGCTGCCGTGCAGCCGGCTGTGCGAGCACAGCAGCCCGAAGGCGACCCACCGCTTGTAGATCCACGGCGCGGGCGACCCTTCGAAGCCCCCGATGTCGTTCGACCAGAAGGTGAAGCCGGAGAGCCCGAGGCTGAGGCCCCCGCGGATGGACTCGGCCACTGTTAGTAGTAGAAGAAATTAGTGGTTTGTTTTCTATAAAGGGGCAGACAAATTCGAGATGCTAGGTAGGTTGGTACGTACTGGCTTCCGGCGTGGACTCGCAGTCCCCGCCCCAGACCAGCGGGAACTGCTGGGTCCCGGCGCAGGCGGCGCGCGCGAAGAGCACGGCTTCGCTGGCGCCGTAGCGCGCTTGCAGGGCTTCGTAGACGATGCGGTTGTAGAGGTGGGCGTAGTAGTTCTGGTTTAGTGTTAAGACAACAGTCGAAGAGTCCTAGTTCACAGGAAAAAATAACTTGGGATGGTGAGTCGGACTTACATGCATCTTATGCGGATCAATCTCCTTGTCGAACCATTCCACATCCAACGTCGGAATCCTCTCCCCGAAGTCGGTCTTGATGCAGTCGACCCCCTTGTCGAACAGCTCGTTCAAACACTCGGTGTACCACTTCACGGCCCCGGGGTTGGTGAAGTCGACGAGCGCCATGCCGGCCTGCCACAGGTCCCACTGCCAGACGTCCCCGTTCTTCCGCTTGACGAGGTACCCCTGCTCGGCCGCGTGCTGGAACGCGGCGCCGTGCTGCGCGATGTACGGGTTGATCCAGACGCACACTTTGCTTACTAGCTTGGAGGACTTGAGACGGGCGATCTGCGCCTTGGGGTCTGGGAATTTTTCCGAGTCGAAGATGAAGTCTGTCCATCTGAAGCCCTATGGAGTGTTAAAATATGTGGCCAGGGGTTTAATAGGAGGGGCGTTTGTGAGCTTACTTTCATCCAGAAGCAATCGTAGTGGAAGACGTCCACCTGGATATCCCGCTCCTTCATGCCCTCGAGAAATGAACTAACGGTCGCCTCATCGTAGTTGGTCGTGAAGCTTGTCGTGAGCCAAAGTCCATAACTCCAGTTCGGTACTTTGGCCGGGCGGCCGGTTAGGATGGAGTAACGGTAGAGCACCTCTTTCGGGGAGGGCCCGTATATGATGTACCACTTCAGCCTCTGGCCCTCGATGCTCGTCTGAGCGCGACAGCATCGTTCACTTCCAATTTCCAGCTCGACTTTTCCCGGGGTGTCTATGAATACGCCGTAGCCCCTGTTACTGAGCCAGAACGAGACGTTCTTGTACGCCTGCTCGCTCGAGGTGCCTCCGTCGGCGTTCCATAGCGATATCGCCTGCCCCACCTTGTTAAAAGCCCCGAATCGTTCCCCGAGGCCGTGAATGGTCTCGCCGACTCCTAGGTTCGTCTGCGTAAAGACGTAATGCTTGAAGTCCCTCATATCCCCGGTCTGCAGCATGTTGCTCCAGGCAGGGTTGTAGGCTAGACCGACGCTGCGCGAAGCTAGGGAGGTCAAGACTTTGGATCCGTCCGAGCTGTGGAACTGGATGCCGAAATTATGCTCGGCCGGATTGATGGTTGCTGAAAGCGAGCCTGAACTAATAGTTGTGCCTTTGTCGCTTCTTACGACCTTGGGTTCGAATTTCTGTCCTCCTTGTGGGAAAAGTTCGAAGTTTGGACCTTTCCTTGCGGCGCCGGCCCAGTGTGTGGTCTCGACGGAAATGATGCCATCATGAGGCGCTTCGAGGTCCTGAGATTGATATTAGGCCAACGGCGGTAACTCTTGTTGTATGCGATACTCCTTACGATAGTCAATGTACTTGTATTTAAAGTATCCCCGCGACCCCTGATTTTCTTCGAGGGACACAATAGACTTAGGCCCTTGTCTGTCTCTGTAATGTCGTAGACCTCTTCGGCATACTCGACACGCACACCCTCCGCTACCGCCCACATGCCATCGCGGAACTTCATGTTTACTATATTTATCACTTAATCACTCTAAGGATCTCCCTCTGATATTTGAAGGAGAACTGAAAGTATGCTAATGACGTGTAAGAATAAGAGTATTTCATGTGGTGTATTTCTATCACATAGAATGCGGAGAACCTGATCTGATCAGCTATTATGGTGGTGAAGCCCAACCCCAACCTTGAACCGCATATCGGACGCATATTGTGCTATGTAGCATCACCAAACGCCAAAACGGCTTTCTTGCTTGGTTTCTACTGGCCTTGGCTCAGGCGATCGTGGGGAGACGGAGATCGGACCGTGTATGCGATAGATTCACTGCATCTAACGTCCTCCTTGGCTTCAGCATACATACCTATGTATAATCCATGAATATGTAGTCCTCGAACCGCTCCTCTCTAAGAAGGATATACTGAGCACTAGTAGCAGCAGCTGACAAGTCGGCGGTTCAATTATGCACGAAAGAAATAATGGGATGCCCCAGACGGGGGTTCGACAGCGGGGAACTATCGGTAGAATCCTCGCCCACCAATAATAGGGGATCTAGTACCATGGGTTTGCTGTATACTCCTTCGTTCCCCAGACCAACCCCAACTTTTCACTCCTCTCCCCGACTCGTCTCCAATTTTCCATCGTGAATGTGATCGAAGCCGAGTTCTTGCATACATGGTATAAGCAGTGAGCTTTTCGGAAACACGGTCCAGTAGCTCAGGTAAAGTGACGAGAGAACAGTCAAGGGTTATATGTACGAAATCTTAGGCAACTAGCTGCTTTTCTTGGAAATCAGACTCTATGCCATGGTTAACTGGGATACGGAGATTGTTCTCCCGTTAGTCGAGCCCAGAGTTGACCTTCAATGCGACTATAGCGGTCAAGGATATGTACGTCATTGCGATATAAGTTATGATGCCGTGATAAAAGGTAGTCTTAGGGAAGCTTTTCCAAAATTGCCTACGCGCCGTGATATCCTCTTAAGTGCCCTCGAATAGACAGCTAGCCAAAAATGCTGTCTTCGATATTATTATGTCTTACCTTAGTGGCTACTACGCTGGCTACGTCAGGCGATGGCAGCGCACCGCTCTATAAGGACTCGTCGGCTTCGATTGAGGACAGAGTGGCTGACCTGTTATCGCGGATGACAATTGAGGAAAAGACATCTCAATTGGTTCAAGGAGACTTGAGAAACTGGATGGATATCACGGATGGCACTCTCAACCAAACCGGTCTTGAATGGAGTATGCAATCCCGGGCCGGCTCATTCTACGTCGGCGTTGCCATACCCTGGGAGATGCTCAGCAATGGTGTCAAGACCGGGCAAGACTATCTAATGCAGAACACGACGCTTGGGATACCAGCCTGGGTTCAGTCTGAAGGCATACACGGCTTCCTGATCCCGAACGCCACCATTTTCAACTCGCCGATCGCCCATGCCTGCTCCTTCAACCCGCCCCTAGTCGAGAAGATGGCACAGGCTATTGCTCAAGAAGCTCGTGCTCTAGGGGTCAACCAAATTTTCGGACCTCTTGCTGATTTGGCTCGCGAGTTGCGGTTCGGCCGTGTGGAGGAAACCTTTGGGGAGGATGGCTATCTGTGAGATAGGCGTCTTTTCATGGTGTTATACATATGGCTGACAATGGGATTAGAACCGGCGAACTGGCTCATGCGTACGTCAAGGGTCTCCAGTCGGGCAATGTCTCGGCTATGGTGAAGCATTTCGTAAGAGCTCCTATCTCAACTTCTAGAATAGCGAATATTAACATGGAAGGCCGCTTTCGCATCACCGGAGCAAGGTATTAACACCGCTCCCGTCCACGGAGGAGAACGAGAGTTACGGACGACGTATCTTCCTCCTTTCAAGCGAGCGATTATTGATGGTGGCGCATTTTCTATCATGTCGGCATACCACAGCTACGATGGCGTGCCGGCCGTTGCTGATAAACATACCTTGACCGATATATTAAGGGGAGAGTGGGGTTATAAGTATTTCGTGAGCGACTCCTTTAACCGTTGATGCTGCGAATTCTAACAGAGTCAGGTAATGAGCGACGCGGGAGCCACAGACCGTCTATGCAAAGACTTCAAGATGTGCACCTCTAACCCCATCGACTCCGAAGCCATCGTCAACTTTGTAAGCTCGCCCACAATACTTCAACCCGACAGAAACTTCAGACTCTAACAAATATGTAGGCTCTCCCCGCCGGAAACGACGTCGAGATGGGCGGCGGATCTTTCAACTTCGAGAAGATCCCCGAAATGGTCGAGTCCGGCAAGCTGTCCATCGACGTGGTAGACGAGGCCGTCTCCAGACAGCTGCGCGCGAAATTCGAAATCGGCCTCTTCGAGAACCCCTTCACCGGCGTTGCGCAAGAAGACCAGGCCAAGTACATCAACACGCCGGAGACTATAGAGCTCGCAAGACAGCTAGACGAGGAATCCATCGTCCTACTCGAGAACCACGATAATATCCTGCCTCTTAAGAAAGACGCGAACATCGCCGTCATCGGGCCCATGGCTCACGGATACATGAACGTGAGTCATACAGCATCTCTGAAACTGCGGTTAAAGGGAAGTAGGAAAAATAGATAAGAGCTAACAAACCCCCAGTACGGCGACTACGTCCCCTCCGGCGCGCAATACCGCGGCGTCACGCCCCTCGACGGCATCCGCGCCGCCAGCCGCGGCGCCATAACCTACGCGCAGGGCTGCGAGCGGTGGTCGAACGCGCAAACCGGCTTCAGCGCCGCCATCGCCGCCGCCCAGGCCGCCGACATAGCCGTCGTCATCGTGGGCACATGGTCGCGGGACCAGGACGAGCTATGGGCAGGCCTGAACGCGACCACGGGCGAGCACGTCGACGTCTCCTCTCTCGCGCTCGTCGGCGCGCAGCCGCATCTCGTGGAAGCCATCATCGGCACCGGCACGCCGACCGTCGTGGTCTTCAGCTCGGGCAAGCCCGTAGCCGAGCCCTGGATCTCGCGCGCGGCCGCCGCGCTGGTGCAGCAGTTCTACCCCTCAGAGCAGGGCGGCGCGGCGCTGGCCGCCGTGCTGTTCGGCGACGCGAACCCGTCGGGCCGGCTGAGCGTCTCGTTTCCCTACGATGTGGGGACCACGCCCGTCTACTACGACTACCTCAACTCGGCGCGCGCGAACCCGGACCCCGGGGCCGAGGAGCCCGATGGGACGCTGGTGTTCGGGCATAGCTACGTGCTGCAGAGCCCGCTGCCGCTGTACGAGTTCGGGTTCGGGATGTCGTACAGCGCGTTTAAGTACGCCGGGGTGCGGCTCGCGCGGGCGGAGGCGGGGCCCGCGGATGTGGTGGCGGTGACGGTGGACGTGACGAACGAGTCGGGGCGCGATGGCGCGGAGGTGGTGCAGGTGTATGTCGAGGACGTGGTGGCGAGCGTCGCGGTGCCGAACAAGCAGCTGCGGGGGTTCTCGAAGGTGTTTATAAAGGCCGGCGCTACCGAGACGGTGAAGATTGATATCGATGTCGCGGGTTTGGGACTCTGGGATATCAATATGAAGTACGTCGTCGAGCCTGGCGAGTTTGTTATCCATGTTGGAAGCTCGAGCAAGGATATCAGGGGGAATGCTACACTTACCGTTAAATCGTAGGCACGTAGATAATTATACGGTAACTACCTGGGGGTAAGTAAATACATATATACAAATTTATTAATAAAGCTCTCTAAACGGAGCGCCTTCAATCAGGCGCACTTCTAGCGGAGGTACTTGGGGTATACCGAATCCTCGTGTCTACCATGCGTATGAACCCAGCCGTGACAACGTTTTTACGCTGATATGAATAGACCACCTGACTCCATTGCCGTTCTTTAAATACAAATAATTTTATCTCATCAATTCTCTAGGTGTATCATGAACCGGCCTCCTTATCTTCTCTTACGTTTCTCTAAGCATGGGTATTAGTGGGAGAAAACCTTGGTACCAAACTTCCACACCTCGTCCACGATGAGCTCTACACCACCGTCCGCCTTGGGGCTCTCGGACAAGACGACCATGTCCGCATCCGCGCCGTCATCGAGACAGCCCTTGATACCCTGCAGCCCTAGCATCGCGGCAGGCGTCGACGTGACAGCCTTAAGAGCTTGGGGTATGCCTGCGCCAGACCAGTTGAGGAAGTTAGACACGCATTCGATGAGCGTGATGGAGCTAGTATTCTAGTTAGCCATATTATTATATATATTAAATTTGGAAATTGGTACTCACCTTCCAGCGATTCGGTCGGTGCCCTCCAAGATCAATTTGTTGCCCTTCTTCAAAATATGACTCGTGTTCTCGCCGTTGGTCCACTGGTAAGCGCCATCTGGCAGACCCACTAAGTGCATGGAATCTGTGACGAGAATGAACCCGTCCGGGTGCGCATTGAAAGCGATCTTGATTGTTGTGGGGTGTAAGTGCTCCCCGTCGGCGATGATGCCGAAATACGGGCGGGGCAAGCTCTCTGCTAGACCCAAAACACCGAAAATACCGGGGTTCCGGTGGTGCAGAGGTCGCATAGCGTTGAATAAGTGAGTGATCATTGTTGCGCCTGCAGCGACAGCCGCCGATGCTTCCTCGTACGTTGCTTCCGAGTGCCCGATCGAGTAGATGATGCCGCGGCTCGTGAGCTCGGGGATGAGCTTCGTCATCTGTCCCCGCTCCGGCGCAGCGGTTATCATCTTGATCGGCAGAGGGCGAAATGTGGTTTCAGGGTTGAGATTTGATGCACCGTAGCAGTCCTCCAAGTCCTCGAAGGTCTCGGCTACCCGCAGCACATCTACGTCATGTACTCCGTTCTTGGTTGGACTTAAGAACGGGCCTTCACAATGTGCACCAAGAGATTCCGCTCCATCTTCGGCGACCTGCAGGTATCCGGACGGGGCAAGATGTGGTAGTGCCCGCTTGTAGAGTTCGCTCCGTTGGCTTGTGATGGTAGGGACGTATGATGTAACGCCGGTTTTGACCATTTGTTTGTTCAACTCCCTGACCTTCTTCGCGTACACGGCAGGCTCAAGAAGGGTGGAGAAGTTGAAGCCAAAGGCACCGTTTAGCTGGGATTCAATGAGACCCGGCGATAAGATACGACCACCGAGATTGACGACCTGATCAGGGAGGATGAAGTCATCGTAGAAAGCAGCTTGACTTCTGATGATTTTCCCGGTGATGGAATTAACCCACAGGTCCTCTTCGACTAACTTGTCGTTTTTCAAGATACGACAGTTGGTGAACTTGGTAATGCCATTTCGACCATCTGACGGTGTCGACTTAGGCGACGACGGTAGAGAGTGCGGCATGATGTAAGTAAGTGTAGGTGGTTTAGTAGTTTAAAATAGATGATATTATGGTTCTATAATTCTATGTTTTATCGAGTAGTAGGACGACTGTCCCTTCAGCGATTATTTTTGTTTCCATAAACGAGATACAATAGATTATGGGAAATGGCTCATAGGTGTATTTATTCATGATATCAGGGTGCGTTACCGCTGACTCCGAGGCGTGGCCGATATTAGATCCGAAAAATCTCGGCTTGTTAGATATCAATATCTGGAAGGCCAGAACAGCTTGTCACTGGCGTCACCGTAAGGGCCGATGACAAGTGAAATTGATCTCTGCTGTTTGACCGGTGGGGCAAGTCAGACGTAAGTCTTGAGATTGTGACAATGGAGCCCGGTTTTTTTTTTGAATGGACTGATGCCAATGTCCAGACTGTTCAGACAGCTAGACCAATAGCAGAAACATGTGACTAAGAAGACTGGTCAGCATCGTCTAGGGGATTCTGGGTCGGAGGATTGGAGGGTTGGTTGCTAAGAATGGTGGCAACCAACTCGACGAGGCCCTCTAAGATGTTAGATTCCGATACCGTACCTAGATAGATACGCTGGTTTCATTTGCGGATGTCGGCGTCTATCTTCGGGTCCCTTGTTTGAGCCTCTACAACAGTAGATCGGTCTCGCTGTGTGACAATCCATTGTAACGAAAACGAAAATTGGATCGTGGCACATAAAGAGAATTCTTGTAGTGGTGTAAGGTAACGTTGCGAAGTGGTGGGAAGCTTTTTGGAGACTTGGAGGCAAAGAAATCCGATAACCCGATTAACTAATATGGTCCCGACAAATGTATGTGACAGGGAAGACTAAAGTCAAAACGGGATAGCGCAATTTCCCCTAAATCATCCCAATCGTTGCAGTCGTTCTCCCCCAGATACCCACCTGTAGGTACCTTCCCTTCTAGAAAGAGCTGGACAATTGCCAATTGGAAGGCACTTTAGGTGGAACCTGTCAACCTGAGAAGCAAGCCCCAAGGGCCTAGAGTTTTATCGATAGCGGTCGCTTATGCGATACCACCTTACTCTGCTACCCCCTAACAGTTCTAAGATTTGATACTGCCGAAGTTCTTACTCCAGCCCCATGGCTTTTATCGTTGTCAACTCTTTTCTTCATCCTCACCAGGCACACTGAGACTGCATTACTTCGGTGCTTTTTCCCAATCCTATCATACCCCAGCTTCACCTTCGCGGCCTTCACACACTAACTAGCTTCATGACTTCCGGCCCTCCGTAACCATCACACTTACACGCCTTGTTGACGGAGAAAGCCCGAAAGCCCATGCTGATCTTTTACGCCTACACTGTTCGGCTCAGGGCCTGCTAGTAAAAATCTGAAGTTGTAGCGAGCGATACCACCGCAAAGATGACCAAGTCAGACAGCGAACTCGACCCACTATGGCAAAATCTCGATTGGTACGGTGTACCGGTTCTTATCTATTCTCATCGCTAAGAGCCCTAAGAGCCTCATGGCCGAGTTTCTATGTACTGGGGTGATGCGGCTGCAAGGCTAAAGTAGGTCTGTCACTAATACTCGACTAATAGGGCGATTGGCCAAATGTTGATTATGGGATGGGACGGTACCGAAGTAACGCCTCAGATCCGAAATCTCATTGAGAACCATCATTTAGGTTCTATCATATTGACAGCTAAGAACCTCAAATGTACACTTTATACCTGGAGATATTGTTAAAACTCATGGAGTTATATGCTATGTTAAGAGGATACTGACTGCGCGATATCAATATAGCTGCCGAACAGACTGCTTCTTTGGTTCAAGAACTTCAAACAATAGCTCACCAAGCAGGACATCCTCAGCCGTTATTAATAGCTCTTGACCAAGAGAATGGAGGTGTTAACAGTCTGTTCGATGAAGATTTCATCTGTCAATTCCCCAGCGCTATGGGCGTTGCTGCTACGGGGAGCACGGAACTAGCATACAGTGTAGCAAAGGCTACAGCCACTGAGGTATCAGCCGTCGGAGTTAATCTCATTCTTGGCCCCGTCTTAGATGTCTTAACAAATGCTCGACACCAACCTCTAGGAGTTCGGGCTACTGGAGACGATCCTCAGGAAGCATCGCAGTTTTGCATCGCCGCCATCAATGGATTCAAGGATGCGGGTGTGGCTACCTGCGGGAAGCACTTCCCCTCCTACGGGAATATTGATTTCCTCGGCTCCAGCTTAGACATGCCTATTATCACTCAGACTTTAGAAGAGCTTAGTCTCAGTGCTCTTGTGCCGTTCCGGAATGCGATAAGTGCTGGACGTCTAGATGCCATGTTTGTCGGCGGGGTTGGGATCCAAAGTGCCGGAATGAACGTCATGCACGCCTGTCTTTCCGACCAGGTCGTAGATGACCTCCTTAGAAATGAGCTTGGGTTCAAAGGTGTCGCCATCTCGGAATGCCTCGAAATGCAGTCGCTTATACAGGAGTACGGTGTAAAGGGGGGAACCGTGATGGCCGTCGAAGCAGGCAACGATCTAGTGCTTCTGTGCAGGGCACATGACGTGCAATTGGAGGCTATTTCTGGTTTGAAATTGGGTTATGAGAACGGTATCATCTCGAAAGACCGGATTCACACTTCTCTGAAGCGAGTGTTGCGAATGAAAAGTGTGTGTACATCTTGGCAGAAGGCCCTGAACCCGCCTGGGCTTCCCTTACTATCCAAGATACATCCCTCACATCTTTCGCTCTCAAGGAAGGCGTATGATCACTCAATCACAGTTGTCCGGGATAAGGACAGCTTGCTTCCTCTTTCGCAAAGCTTACTTCAAGAAGAGGAACTTTTACTGTTGACACCGCTAGTTAAGCCGTTGCCAGCCTCGGCAGCTACCAAAAGTTTATTGGAAAAGGGAACCAGAGGGAACCCCTCTTTACATGAGAGATGGATTCACCAGGAACGTGGAGCGATCATGAGCGGAGAAGGTGTTTTTCGAGAACTAGGTCGATCGATAGCCCGGATGCGCAATGGCAAACTTCTTCATACATCATATACCGCAAACGGACTCCGGCCAGGTCAGAAGAACCTCTATATCGTAGGTATCATCAAGCTAACCGGTTTTTAGTGCACGAGAATTTGATAAACAGAGCATCGGCGATCATTATAGTAACTGCTGATGCTAACCGAAACATGTACCAGACTGGGTTCACAAAGCACGTAGCCATGATGTGTCACATGCTTCGTGGTACGGGCCAGAAGAAGTCGCTCATCGTGGTTGCAGTTAGCTCTCCGTACGACTTTGCGATGGACAAATCGATCGGAACGTATGTCTGCACCTTCGATTTCACCGAGACAGCCATGGCCTCTCTTGTTCGTGCCCTATACGGAGAAATAACCCCGCAGGGGTCGATGCCGGGGACGATGAGGAAGAGCAAGAAGGTCTCCAAGACGAGACAGCAGTGGCTCGTTGAAAACTTCGACCGCGAACGAGATGTTCCTGCTCTCGAGGAGCTACTGAGAACATTAGCCCGCTCCAGCACACCGAGTCTCCCGTATCTCACAACATCGGCTCACTCATTTGAGTTATTTAATCCACACGTTGAAGAGGCGCATTTTGTTGTTCGGAATAGTAGCACAAAAACGTTGTACGGGTTCGTGGCTACGTATTATACAAAAGGTGTTGGGGCTATTGGCGCACTTTTCGTCGACCCGACAAAACGAAACGTCTCGATTGGAAGGTCATTACATCGCCGCGCACTGCGAGCGCTACTTCAGAAGCAAGGGGTTCAAACACTACAGCTTGGTTTTACATTCCCAGGTGTATTTCCGGGAGTGCCTGTTGATGAAAGCGGGAGCAACAAGAGCTGGTTCGACAACGTGGGATGGGATACACAATTTCCCAAGCGGTTAACGAACATGATCATCGACGACCTCAACACTTGGGCAGCACCGGAAGGTCTTCTACAGAGCATACAACGGGCGAGCATAAGTTTCGACCTGATCCACGGACTTGACAATGCCGAATCAGTAATCAACCATGTAGCGACACACGCGGGACCTGAAGTCGTCGAGCTCTACCGGTTTGCGCTCCAAGAAACAAACACGAGCGGAGTAGTGCGAGCCAAGAACTCAGTAGATAATCTATTAGGGACAGTCATTATCTGCACAGCGGCGAGCCGACTATCGACATACATCCCCGCGCTTCATTCTATTAGCGGGGGAGACATTGGTGGTATCATTGCCCCGGTAGTCCCCTCGACAGCTCATTCTAGATTGATTCTACAGGGACTAGCATTTATGGGCGTGAGACAGAACAAGGCGCACAAGTCAGCGAAGAGTGTGCTTAGTTGGGTAGGTCGACCCGAGCTCACACCAAGTATCATCACTATAACTAACATGTCTAGGTTCTCGACGAGGCGCATGAGCCTCTGGAAGCTATGGGGTTCGAAATCCAACAGACATTTGACGAAATTACAAATTCACCGGAGAACGTAAGTCTTATGCTTGACTGAATCTCGATATAGATTTGCTGATCTCGGAGATCTGAGATAGTGGTCTGATCTAAGTTGAACAATTCCTTTTTTTGGGCGACCAACGCACAAGAGCTATCAAATGAATAAATGAATGAATGAGATCCTTCACCGAACTTACGTTTTTGGATACCCCTTTCCCCTGAAGAATGGAATGGTGGATTGGAGGTGGGGGTCTGGAAGTGCAATTATGTCTCTCTGCTCCAACAAGAGTTTCGACAAATGTTTCCGTCCTATGATTTTGTATATATTCGGGGTGAGCGAGCCGGAGTTAGTGGCATAGGGATCGTGCTTTTGTCCAATCACGAATTGAATCTCACTAAAATTTTGAATCCTAAAACGCACAATTACCGATTGAGTTTTGAGCCCCGTCGTCGTCGTAGTTCGTCCCTGGTTTAAAAATAGAAATAGAACCGCGGCGCCGCGGTATAGGTACTACTACAGTACTGCCACCCCCGGGGATCTGATCTTCAACGAACAATGACCGTTTAGTGATAGATAGCCCTGGAGATATGTGGAGAGAAAGAAGTCAACTGATAAGAAAGTGATTGTTCGCATTACAACGCGATCGAGAATTGATATGCAAGAATGTATCTACAAGTAGGTAGGTACCTAGGTATGTAGGTAAGGATATGTAAGAATATGTAAGGGTATGTAAGGACGGACGTACATGCAAGAGAAGCACCGAGAGTCTGGATTTGAAAGGCAGGCAATTAATGACAGATGACAGATGACAGATAAAGTCGTTCGGCAATGTGGTGATATAACCCCATAGACCCAGGGGGGTAATCAAGGCTTGTCTTTGGCTTGTCTCGCCTGTCTTTGGATGTCCATCACCCCACCCGCCGAGTTTCTTTTTAACTTGTTCCAGAAGGTAGAAAGTTGATTTTCTGCAGAATCGACATTCTGCCCCCCTCCCCTCCCCTCCACGATTTAGGTAATGTATGTACCACGGACTGAAGAGAAGAAACGAGACCGATAAACCGATAGGGGGCTCTATCGTCTACTGCATCTATGTAGGTACTGTAGCTAGTAGTGACCTCACTGCATTCTGCATTCTGCATTCACTGTTATCCACTTACCATTGAGGTCACTTCGTTGAAGCCACTTCACTTGTTCCCCATCTAGTCAAACACCTAAAGATCCCGAGACCGAAAGACGAACCCCTATCGAGCATACTTGAGTAACTTCCGGTCTACATACGTCTACACGCTTCTACACGCTTACCCCAGTTCCCGTCCAGGTACCAAGCCCGCTACATGTATTACGGTTGTACCTATTGGTTGAAATTCGATGTTAGCCATGTTAGCGTATGTGAAATGTGTATTTCTGTATGTGTGTATGACCTATGACCGCTATCAAATGGGATCGAATAGTCCTGGGGGGTTCCGGGTTAGTCCTTTTAGTCCTTTTGAATTACATAGGAACCCGGTCCTGAAAGTCTTTTCTTACTCTGCCTGTTCTGCTTCTTACCCATTCTTGCCAATATTCGCAGGGCTATCACCATAATCCTAGACCCAAGAACCCAGCCCCCCCAGTCCAACGGCGGATCTTTGCTAATTCCATTTCTCCACCCCTTGGTCCTTGGCTTGGCTTAGTCGAATTTGTTGCGCCTCCACTTTCCGCTACGCTGCTCCTCTCGCCCTGCTATTAGCTTCGCTTCGCTTACCTGGTAGGCCCCAGTGCCAGTGGTAAGATACAGGCAAAGCAAGTGATTAGCTGGTTGTTTTTTTCGACATCCGCGATCCGTTTCAACTCCAGCGAAAAACAACTACTCCATACAAACACTATCTATCAAAAGCCTGCTAAGGACAATAAGCAATTCCCACCGCAAATCCATTCTCGACTGCTGCCAACAAACGTCCTTGCTCCACTTAGTTCCACAACGGTGTGAAAGCTAGATTTTCTTTTTTCAATCTATCTCCATTGGGGAGTTGGCTTCGGCTCGCTTCGCTTCGTTATCAGTCGGAAATCGAAAAGTCTACGTCAGCTCTAAACCCGCTACTTGTCAGCAGTAAGCAAGCAGGCAAGGCAAGCAAAAGCAGGATTAAACCTTCGGGCCGGAAGGGTATTAGCCCTTTCCATACGATGCGATGGCAACTTTCAACTCCATGCCGGCGCTGCAGTCAGGCGCCAGCCCGGGAGACGCCATGGGACTGAACGCCGCCATGTCCGGCTCCGGCCTGGGCATCGAAACCTTCGATCCCGATCTCAACTTTGACGAGGCCATGCTGTAAGTTTAAATCCGATGGGCGCATTGCATTTCCCGAAGCATGCGGGTGTAGGTGTGGGCGATCTTGCGTATATCGTATCCGCGATATCAGAGAGAAAGAGTAGCACGTGTAGGCGGTATATACAATAACATAGTAATGCTAAGACCCCGAATAGAGACAACGTCAACGGTAGCCTACCTCCCTTACCCTTCACCCCCTCCTACGATTTCGAGACATTTTCTACCACCTTCGAAGACCCTTTTAACTACTCCAAACCCTACGAGACTACCGCGCCGCACCCCGAAGACTTCCACGATGAAGGGTCGTCTCCGCAGCAACCGGATGATAAGCTCCTCAGCTTTTCTACTACGGCCGTGAAAGCCACACCCCTAGATGACGCCTTAGGCGCTTATTCCGAAGTCAACATGTCGGCCGAGCTATACGGCATGTTCTTTGTAGCCGAGGACGTGTTCGGCGGCGAATCCACAGGCCGACCGCTAGAACTAACATGCTACCGAAGGAACCTGTGGCAGTGCTCGGGACAGGTAACGATGCCGCGGCACTGCACGCAGGTGATGAACGAGCAGGGGCGCGCGATCCCCATTATAGAATTCTACGCCTCGATATCGGCTAAGGAGAGCATCGAGGGCAAGTCCACCGAGATAATCTCCATACCCTGGAAGAGCAGCAACCCAGCTATGGGGGAAGGCCAGGAGACGAAGGTGGCCAGCGCCCCGCCCAAGATCGCGCTCGACCTGAGCGGCGGCCAGGAGGTCGACGGCCACCGGGTCAGCATACCGGTGTCGTGGAAGCGGCTGCAGTTCAAGAGCGCGACGGCGAACAACGGCCGCCGGAAAGGGCTGCAGCAGCACTACGTCGTGCAGATCAGCCTGCTCGGCAAGATGAAGACGGGCGGCGAGTTCATGAAGATCGCCGAGATCCAGAGCGGCCCCGTGATCGTGCGCGGCCGGAGCCCGCGGAACTTCGACAGCAGGAAGGACGTCCCCCTGACCGGCGACAAGAAGGCGACCGGCAGCGTCGAGCGGGCGCGGACGCACAGCGACGCGAGCTCGACCGCAAACCTAAAGACGGAGCGCTCCGACTCCGCGCATAACCTACACCACTACTCATCCCCATCCCTCGGCACCACGCCATCCGGCACGTCGTGGGCGACCCCCTCTACGCCCGCCTACGGCGGCCAACAACAACAAAACTCGCAAGCCCACCCCGCGAAGAAGATTGCGCTCTCGCCTAACATAAGCCGGCCGCCAGTCCCGGCCTGGGGGAAAGAATCCTCCAACCATAAGACGCAGCAGGCGCTAAGCAGCCACGCGAAGAACAGCCATAGTAACAACCATAACAACAACAACGGCGCGGCGCCGTCCGTGCCGATAAACCTGTCCCTGTCGGAGGACGAGCGCAGCCCGAACAACCGGTCCAACACGGACTCGCTGACGAGCCCGAAGCTGCACCGCACGTCGACGAGCCACGGGCCGGGCGGCAGCCCGATCGAGGAGGAGGAGGAGCTGTACGAGTACTTCCCGCTCAGCGTGGATGATTGGTAAGTCTTATCTCCGCTTAACTTCAACCCCCTAATCGTACCCTTGAAACTCGGCCACCAATGCTGACGATCGTAAACAGGACGCCGCTCGTAGACACCGTATACCGCCCGCACATTGTGCACCACATCGCCGTGCCGCAGGAGATCAAGGCCCAGCAGATCAGGAACAAGTCCAAGCGGTACTTCTCCGCCGAATGAGCACCTCTTCACAAACCTACCTACCTATATATCTCTACCTCCCTACCGAGGTACCTCAAATACCGCGTACTCCCAAGCGCCTGAGCGAACGTGCGGATCGGACCACCGCCTTTCTTTCTCACCGGAGCCAAAAAGCCCGAGGGCGGGCATGCCATATATCTACCTACCTATCTATCTCTACCTATCTGCATCTGTCTGGTAAATCAGGATAAACCGAGCGAGCGAGCGAGTGAGTTGAGCGAAGAAGAAAAAGGAAAAATACCTACCTACCTACCTGCCCAAGGTACGCTGACGGATCGAACGACGGCATGACGCAACACACCACACAAAACACAGCACCTACACCTACACTCCCCCACAACACACATCCGGCGTACATTGATTTTTTTGAGGAATATCTCCGATGTATTATGAAACGAACCTGTTCTTTGCGCATTTTTGAAACACCGGAACCCGACTGGCCAGTCGGTTGGCTTTGGAATACAGCACCTTGGGCATATCTAGGTATTCAGTCTAACCCAGGTAGTCTGCCTAGTCTATATAGTCGCATGTATGTATGTAGTATCTACCTATAGTGAGCGCTTGGGGAATTATTCGCCGGAGTCATCGTTAATCGTTCATCGTTCGTCTATATTTTTAATCGGTTCTTGTTTGTTTGTTTGTTGCTTGCTTGCTGTACCCTTGTTCACCCTCCTTTAGTTTATACGGAATGGCATATTGAACGAAACGAGCGAAGCAAGCGAGCGTCTAGATTAGCTTTCAACAATATACCCCTGATGGCAATGGCAGCCCCTTATCACCTATATTAGCTTATTTTAGATACTTACTACATCTGCATCTATTCGTCTACTCACTACCTAATTAATCACCTATTCACGTTTATGCCTAGAGCTTGCCTAGATAGGTATATAATGAACCCATATTTCACTGAATGATGCATGTCTTCATTATATGCTAAGTATATATACCCATGCCCAACGCCATCTAGATGTTCCCGCTATCAAAGCTCCTCGCTTGCTTGCTTGCTCGCTCGCGCCGCCCCGCCCGACGACAGCGAGCCGCGACGGGAAGAAGCAGTCTATGCATCTTCTCTCTCGCGGCTCGCCTTGTCTCATCAATCGGGTGGGGAATGCACAAAAACACTAGGTAGGTATGTTTTTGGAAAATCCGGAAATCCGGATATGAAGGAAGAAAAAGAATATAGGCCGTGAAAAAGCATAATAAGATGACATGAATAGGTAGGTAGGTAGGTAGGTGAGGTGTATGTACAACCGGAAATAATCTATGCTTTTCGTCCCGTGAGGTGACGCTTTCTACGCCGTGGTCGCGCACGCGATCGCGACCGCGGCGCCTAGGATGGAGCTCTCGATAGCTGGGACAAGATCCACGGACCCGGGGTACTGGCTGTGGGCGACGAGGTCGTCGATGTAGCGCTGGCACGTGGGCAGGTACTCCGGGTAGTGCTCGATGACGGAGCCGTTGAAGGCGACCTTGGTGCTGGTCTCGATCTCCATGATCTGCTCGTCGACCGAGGGGGAAGGAAGGACTACGCCGCTGTCGTTTGAGGGGGTCGGCTTCGGGGTCACGGAGAGCTGCTCGGCCTCGGTCTCGTGCCGCAGTTCCCAGAGTGAGAAGACTGAGGCGGCGAGTAGAGCGGCGGAGCGGCGTGATATGAAGGTTGCGAGGGTGCGGATCGTAGTGATATCGGAGAGGGTGAGCGGAGTGGCAGTGGGGTGGTGTGTTGTGAATTCGGACATGGCTTTTTCGAGGCTAGGCGATGTATCGCTGAAGTAACGTGTTAGTTTCCACTATAATTATTAATCAACGGCTGTTATGTGGGACTTACGCCTCGATTCTCGACAGGATTTCCGTGTCGAGTGAGTACGGCTTCTCTAGGGACGGGGGTAATTGACCGCCTAGCAGCCCCGTCGTCTCGACGGCCTCGACTATGGCGAGTCGGCAGATTTCTCCGAGATAGAACCCGCTCAACATATGTTCTAGGGGTTGGAAATCGGGCCGAGGGTGAGAGGCGTTCAGGAGTTCGTCCCACCGTGTCAGAGGCAGGATATCGTTCCCAAACATGCCTAGCTCTGTGTTCACAATGACGTGGCTTGCGGATTCAAACCAGCTCTCTGGCCGTTTACCATATTTAGCACGACTAAATGCTGACACTGGTAAGTGGACAGCAATGTTGGTGCCGGTGCCTAAGATCAGGCCAAAGCGGGTCGAGGCATGTACATAGGCCTGTGATAGTAACGTTGCTGAACTATCATTGACGATGGCTTCAAGCTGGACGTTTAGACCTTGCTTTTTGCATGCAAATTTGATGAGTTCGCCCAAGTCCTGGCCTAGCAGACCGTTGGTAGCCAGAAACCCTTTGCCCATACCAAGTAGAAGTCCAGCGCCAAGTGATACTTGCCTTATGACGAGTTATGTTAGTATTATTATATGTTAGAGCTTTAGAGGAAGATATACTCACTCTACCGGAAAACTCCAAGCAAGGCCCATAGGTATTATGTCTTGTTCATTTGAAAGATCCTTGTGTATGACTTCGTAAATCCGGGCCGCCATCCAGTCAAAAAAGCCCAAGCCTTCGAGCTTCTTAACTTCCGGCGTAATCTTGAAGCTAACCATCCGAATGATTTCGCTCTCCCGCCCTGTCACTTCTCGCCCCCTTAACTCCACCAACGCAACCCTCAGCGTTGATCCACCGACATCGAGGGCAAGATATTGACCTCGTTCTTTTCCGGTGGGGAGTAGGTGGTTGAAGGACGGAAGCATGCATTCTGGATGGCTGTGTAACCGTTCCCGGAACTGGCGCTTGAGATCTGAAGAATACCTCCTCAACCCATCTTCGTCGATAGGGCTTAGAAAGAGCTTCTCTGCTTCCAACAAGAAATCTTCGATAGCCCTCGACGGGTATGACCCCTTTCCGTTGACATGGTGCTCCTTGAAGGCCTTCGGGCTAATCCAAAATGCAAGTATGGCCTGCAAGAAGGACCTCCCCCGAAGGAAGGACTTGAGGGCTGCTAACAGCGATTTCTTTAATGTAGTCATTGCAGAAGTGAGTGGCTGCATGACAGGGTACTGGCTCGCGGGTCTAGTTGGGTATAAATATAAGTCATGAAGGTGACATGGGCAGGAGCTGAAAAGAATAAGGGAGGCAGCTGATATTCGAAGACGAGATTTGATTTCCTGTCTTCAAGCAACAACGTTCGTCATGTTCCAGCAAAAACAGGCAATTGGAAACAATAGAGAATGAAATGTTTCCTTAGGGCCGCGTCAAGGCTCGTATAGGCGGTAAAAGGCTAGAACGGCAGAAATGAAACCTGCCGGTCAAATTCGAAGTTAACGAGGCGACCCCGTTGGTTGGATCTAGTAATGTACGATCCTAGGTGGGAAGTAAAGAATAAAGAGCCAAGACCCAGGTTCAGAGCACGGGGTGTGTGTTCAGGTCAGACCCAATGGGTTACAGCACGAACAAATGGTGCAATAAGAACGAAGGACGGTTATGGCATAACAAGTCTCTGATACGAGAAAAGAATGGTTGCGCCGGTTGCTTGGAGCGGAAAGTATGTCGAGATAGACACACAAAGTGAGGTAGGAGGTTCTAGTTTCCTTACTCAACCTTGATCCCCCTTGGCTAAAACGTGGCTCGCGCCTACGGCAATGCTTGTTCCCAATGTCTAAACTAGTGTATGTATTACCACCTAACAGAAGAATAACACATACAACAATAACAAAAACAGCAACAACAAGACTAGAATAGTAGCTAGAACGCCCGAGGATATGGGATAGGGCGGAACGGGGATGCCAGGCGAGTGGGCCGAAGATACCTAGATCCAGCGCCACCGTCTTCTAGGTAGGGTAGGTGACTTCGGGATGCTGGATGCTAGATGCTGGATGCTGGATGCTGGATGCTGGATGCTGATGGTATGTACAATTTTTGCTTGGGGGTTTGCTCGGTGGTACTCACGTAGCAATAACTAAAAGCAGGTATAATACTGAAAAAGGCAAGGAGCGCATATAGGTTATGGTGGTAGGTAACAACAACAATGAACGATAGTAGTAGATCCCGTCAGCGAAGAATCAGATAGGACAGGGGCCAGATTCGAGCAGCGCACCAATCAGCTGTCGATATCAGGGTGGACAGGGGTGATCAGGGAGGAAAAGGAGGAGGATACAAGAGGAAGAGGAATTGGGCAATGACATTGTCTCACCTTGGTAGTAGAAAGGTAGTAGAGGTAGTAGAAGTAAAAGCAATGGTGGTGTTGTCCACTGGTTGGTACTATCTGCCATCTGGGCCAATGTTTGTAGATGTAACGTTGTAGGCTTTTAGAATTGTCGTCAACTCTTTTAACCTTTCTAGGGTTCTAGGTCTTTGTTTTAGTATATTTAAAGGAGCAAGGATCGCCCACCATGCACGAGCCACATGGCGTTTGCATAGACATATTAGGAATGCTAAGCACGGTTTTGAGTTTGCATACCACCTGTGGTACTTACCGAGTCGTTCGTTAGCGTCCAATACTTTTGCTGACTTGCTTCTTTCCTAATATTGGTAGACGTAAGCCACAAGCGTGGCAAGAGAGAGTGGGAGAGTTTGAAACATTCCATTTCTAAGAGAACGAATCATACATCTCGATCTTCCCGATTCATCTATTTTTTTTTTCAATTCTTCAACCTTAGCCGAAAACACCCTGTGGAGATATTAATTACATTCGCGGTTCGCGGTAGTGCTCTACTTGGCTGAAGATGATATTTTGATTTTGATTTTGATTTTTCCTTATCCCAGCTTTGCGGCTCTGATGAATACTAGCTAAGCAAATATATATATATGATGTGGTCGTAGGGTAGGCCACATCAAATATCAAAGTCATTGATCCCGGATTAGGACGAGTCCCTGGCTTGGCTTTCCCCACTACGGGAAGATGATGTCGAAATTGCATTAGCTCGAGTGTCAGAAACTCGTCAGGACGTTTCTCATACACAGCTGTTCGACCTACCAGCGTTACCTATGATAAATATTTTCTTACGCTACCCCGTCACGATCACTAAGCCAACCCGAGATCTCCGGGGGTGGGTAAGGCGTCACTGGCAGCTAATAGGTAATCTCGTTATCGAACTAGACTTCGAACATGTGGTTGGTCGGAGCTTGAGACTCGCTGCTCACAAAGCAACCAAAGCAACCAACCAAATAGCTCAGGGCGCCACATGACCTAAATCCGTTCATGGACAGGTTACTACAACGTTCAATGAGCCTCCCCAGTCACAAGTGTGAGCTCACTATCGTCGCGGTGGAGAACGGGCCAATCCGGGCAAACGTTCCATCATCGACGGTAGGTCCGATGTTGTCCGGTGCTGTCCTGCTGAGGCCTTTGTTGCCTTTGCCACTATGAGGCTCCTCCTCATAATGACTGCGAAACCTGTATTACCCAAAACATCTCCGTAGAATTCCTTCTGTTTCTTTAGACGAGTCTGTAAAAGCACAACTACATCCACTTCTGCTTATCCTCACCTCGAACCTTACCCCTTAATAACTATCACATTATCTAAAATACAAGTTCCCAAATTCAGTAGAACCCACAATGAGGCTTATCATCCGCGACGACTCCGAGACTGCGAGCGGTTATGTAGCTAATTACATCATCGAAAGAATCCGACACTTCAATCCTACCCCGGCACACCCCTTCGTGCTTGGTCTACCTACAGGTTCAAGTCCGCTTGGTGTATACAGGATCTTAGTTGAACAGTACAAGGCTGGAAACGTATGTGTGAGCTGGACGAGTAATCTTGGACCATGACTGACTAGTTTAACTTAGATCTCCTTCGAAAATGTCGTCACCTTCAATATGGTATGAGATAATATTTTTTATCTATAGATATCTATAAATTTCTACCTGGGTATGTACTAACCAACACCTCAAATAGGACGAATATGTCGGTATCCCTCGAGATCATCCCGAGAGTTACCACTCTTTCATGTGGAAACACTTCTTCTCTCACGTCAACGTGAACCCAAACAACGTTCACATTCTCAACGGCAACAACCCAAATCTAGAAGCAGAATGTGTCGAGTACGAGGCTAAGATCAAGCGTGCCGGCGGCATCGACTTGTTCTTGGGCGGAATTGGAGAAGATGGTCACATCGCCTTCAATGAACCCGGCTCTAGTCTAGCCTCGAGGACCCGTGTCAAGACTCTCGCTTATGACACCATCCTCGCCAATTCTCGTTTCTTTGAAAACGACATTGACAAGGTCCCTAAGATGGCCTTGACAGTTGGCGTCCAGACGGTTCTTGAAGCAAGAGAGGTCGTTGTCATTATCCTCGGTGCTCGCAAGGCTCTCGCTTTACAGAGGTGCATCGAGCAGGGCGTCAACCACATGTGGACGCTCTCGAGTCTTCAGTTACATCCTCACCCCATGATAGTGTGTGATGAGGATGCAACGTTAGAGCTGCAAGTTAAGACTGTCAAGGTAAGCATATCTCCGAGATGAAGTTGAAAGGTTGTCGACTAATTGAGTATTATAGTACTTCAAGAGCATCGAGAAAGTTGCAAAGGAACAGGGTTTCGAGCAGATTCTACCGTCCAGCATTAGGACCGGACCACCGATACCCAAGACTGTGATCGACGAGGTTCAATCCCCTACCATTCTCGCACCGCAACCTTTGACGTCCCGTCTACTACGTGCTACGCCAGCAACTGAGTATCCGGTCCGCTCAGTATCTCCGGATCTAATCCCGGATCGAATGGCCGACCGCGTCGGAATTCCTGACATCTCCAGGAGATTGACCCCGCAACCCGAGCATCAGCAACAACGAGTGGCTAGCGTCGGGGCGTAACGTGGTATTTTTCAACAGAACGGTAAATGCCTATGTAGGATTATCACATCACGGGGCTATGGTTTGAAGGAATGAGTTTGCACGAAAATTGAAATTGTCGGGTTAGGACAGAGATTGAAGGGTGATATTAGGGAATTGATATCAGTTACGGACTAACCAGGTGGTAGACCACTTGCCAGAGTTGATTTGGTAGATAAGACATACGCAGTAGATTCTGTTAGTTAAGTCGGCGGCTTATACCCATCTTCACGTGTTAAAGAACGCGTGAGGCATATACATGTACGTTCAAGATATGTATGTTACGATAGACTTGAGATACCCAATATAGATATGATTTATAGTGTTACTGTACGAGTGATTTTACTTGTTTTTCGCTCGTTCATCTTATGTGAAAGTCCATATAGTCCTACTCAGGTGACCAAGCTTACCACTCAGCACGTATCAACATTCCGAATTCATACGCCTCGTCCGCAGCTAAATAGAAGCGATAGGTATCTACCTCGGTATGTTGAAAAGAAGCGGTTGGTTATGTTGATTTCCCACGTATTAGCGTGTTACCTAGGTACTCATATCAGGAGAATTGTTTAGACGGTAAGTAATAGCTGAAAGCGCCCGCAAAACCATCTAAGGCATTTACTGCTAGTGAGATAATTAAATATTCGCATCATGCGTACAGTAGGGTCCCTTAAGTATCATATCTGATTTATCACATTAGATGATGGGATCTCCCGTCTGGTCCCACTAATAAAACCATGGACGACGGCATTGGAGTACCTAGATATTAGATAAGCCTTGTGGGGATCATCTTACCAAAGTGGCACTCGAGAGCTTCCTCTTTCGAGACCGCCGATGGTAGGCTGTGTTAAACCTGCGTCCTCCAGGAATAAATCCTGAATCACCAGGCATATATTCCATCTCATATGATTCATCCCCATATTACACCGCCCCCAAGACATTAATGGCGGAGGAAGTTGGGTTATTTTATAATATGATTCACGATGGGACAGTTCACAGATGTTGTTTTCAATGCATCGCACCGTACCGCGCTGTAAGATTCTTATTACATGCCAAGATGCCTATCAAGATATGGGTTAGCCCTGCATGAAATCAAAGGGCCAAGAATCCACTATCAAGCTCCCATGAGCTTGCCTAGCTTTTTGTCTCTATCACCTACACGTAAACGTACTGTAAGATCAATTCCGGAATAAGAAACCGTGTTACTTAACTCATTTACCCCAAGGTTAGTCATGTCTAACGGTCAGGACGGGGACCTGCAGATATAATTAATCATTTTGATGATTCCCTCCTCATTGTATTCAGGGAACTGGGTAATCATTGGCCGGGGGGATAAATGAGGGGGGAGATGCATGAACTTGCGATAGGTCTAATGACGCTAATAAATGATCATTAGAGATACGATGATCCAACCCGCCCAACCAGGTAGGCAGGCCAGATCAACAAACTTCCACCAATACTACCTAGTTTATCCCCGCGTCCTCTCATCCACCCTCCTCTCTATCTCGCAGAGGACCAGGACTTGCCGAGGATGCGACTGGGAATCACTACTGATCATATCGCCGATCCAATCGTGGACCTTACCACCCCTAGCTATCCCCTGGGCGCATGTGATGTTCTGCGTCCCTACCGTCCTTGAAGCTCAGCTCATGATGTCAGGACGCCGCAGCTGATTATAGCGCCCAATACCAATACGGCTCTCTGCTCGCACACTATTTGGCTGCCTACGTATCTGCGTATCCGGCATCCGGATGTACGCTTAGGTATGCAAGCCGTGCAGGGTTTAACGGTAGGAACCTGTCCGATATGGCTGGTCCAATTCGCCAGCTTGTTTTTTTCTTCTTCTCCTTCTCCGTTTGCTTGTACGCAACCCGTCACCGTCGACCGTTGTATCCCTGACCGGGATAAGGGAAATGCTAAAAGGCTGTCTCGTGCCTCCCCTCCCCTTCAGGGGACGGGGAATAAAAGCTTCGCTGCTGCCAAGTTTGCAGATAGGAAAGGATCTCCCTCGAGCTTGGTTCTCTGTTGCTCAAAAATAGGACCTAAGGTTGGCTTTAGATAGTCCACCATCCAATCTCGCTGCTATGGCCCCGAGGTTTCCTGCTAGCTTTCGATCGAGAGGACGGCCTGTCTTGGCCTTCCTCACGATATTCTCGTTTTTTGTCCTGGGAGCGATCTTCGCTGTCAAGATAGGCGGGCCACTGCCGCAACGCGGCTTCGACCTCTCCCACCATGCGGCGCGAGCGAAAATCCCGACCGAGTCCAAGGCCAGGGCGGAGACGAAGGGCGACAAATACCTGATCGGCGTTGGGAAGGCCGACATCACCGGCCCGGTGGTGGAAATCAACTTCGCAGGCTACGCCGACCTCTCGCAGACCGGCACCGGTCTCCGACAGCGGATCTTCTCGCGAGCGTTTATCGTCGGCGATGTTGACAACCCGGACGATCGGTTTGTGTACCTGGTTCTCGACACGCAGTCCGGCGATACGGCTGTGAGCTTCGGCATCTTCGACGGGCTTGCTGCGCTGGGAGCCGAATATTCTGTGTACAAGAGGGGGAATGTCGCTGTTACTGGCACGCACGCCCATTCTGGTCCTGGGGCTTGGTTTAATTATCTGCTCCCACAGGTCACCAGCTTAGGGTTTGATAAACAAAGCTACCAAGCTATTGTCGACGGTGCTGTTCTATCAATCCAGAGGGCTCATGAATCTTTGACCGAGGTAAGCGAATAAAAATATTACGGGATAGTTTCATATGGCTAATGTTTTACTAGGGATATCTTGACTATGGTATGGCGAAAAGTCGAACTGTCTAAGACTTGTCTAATAATATGTCTAGGAGCGGTGAACATCACGGACGGCAACCTCAGTCGAAGTCTATACGCCTACATGGCTAACCCTGCCGAGGAACGAGCTCAGTATGCGGACTCTACCGATAAAGAAATGACCGTCCTCAGGTTCCAGCGCGAATCTGATGGCAAGAACATGGGCATTCTAACGTGGTATCCCGTCCACGGAACGTCGATCTACCAAAACAGCACCCACGTAGCTGGCGACAACAAGGGAGTCGCGGAGATCATGTTCGAACAGGCTATGGAGGACGAAGACTCTGCCGCCGATGGATTCGTAGCCGGATTTTCTCAGGCAAACGTCGGGGATACAACCCCTAACACGCTAGGTGCTTGGTAAGCATAGATTCGTATAGTTCTTGAGTTTTCCGAGAAGATGTTAACACCGCGCAAAGGTGTGATGACGGATCTAGCCAACAGTGTAGCTACGAAAACAGCACCTGCGCAAATGGCAAGTCGCAAGCTTGTCACGGTCGCGGTCCTCTTTTCACCACTCTCGATCTCGGCATAGCAAGCTGTTATGAAATTGGAAAGCGCCAGTACGCCGGTGCTAGAACAGTCTACGTAAGGCAGACTCACGCCTTAATATCCCCATATACCTAACCATTACTTACCTCTTACTAGGACTCGCTCGATTCATCCGGCACCGCAGTAGTTGGATCGACGGTGAAGTCCTTCCACTTCTACCACGATATGTCCTTCTGGAAGTTCCAGCTCGAAAACGGAACCGAAGTACAGACCTGTCCCGCGGCCCTCGGATACTCCTTCGCCGCCGGCACCACGGACGGCCCCGGCGCCTTCGACTTTACGCAAGCGGACTCCGGCGAGCCGAGCGCGAGCCCCGTGTGGGAACTCGTCAAGGACCTGCTGCACGCGCCCTCGGCGGCGCAGCAGGCGTGCCAGAACCCGAAGCCCGTGCTCCTGGACGTGGGCGAGATGACGGAACCCTACGCGTGGAGCCCCAACATCATCGACGTGCAGATGCTGCGCGTCGGCCAGCTCGTCATCATCGTCAGCCCGAGCGAGGCCACCACCATGTCGGGCCGGCGCTGGCGCGCCGCCGTCAAGGCCGCCGCCGGCGACCTCACCTCCGCCGAGCCCAAGGTCGTGCTCGGCGGCCCCGCCAACACCTACGCCCACTACCTGGCCACGCCCGAGGAGTACGGCATCCAGCGCTACGAGGGCGCCAGCACGCTGTTCGGCCAGTGGGAGCTGCCGGCCTACATCAACCTCAGCGTCAGCGCGATGCCGCACCTGGCGCCGGGCGCCACGTCGTCGCCGGACCCGGGCCCGACGCCCCCCGACAACCGCGACGGCAGCCTGAGCTTCATCACGGGGGTGGTGCTGGACAACGCGCCGATCGGCAAGTCGTTCGGGGCGGTGACGGCGCAGCCGGCCGCGGCGTACGCGCGCGGCGCCGTGGTCAACGCCACGTTCGTGGGCGCGAACCCGCGCAACAACCTGCGGCTCGGCGGCACGTACGCGGCGGTGGAGAAGCAGGCTTCGGACGGGACGTGGGCCCAGGTGCGCGACGACTCCGACTGGGGCCTCGTGTACACGTGGAAGCGCACCGACACCGTGCTCGGCTTCAGCTCCGTCACCATCAGCTGGGAGACCGAGGCCGACGCCCTGCCCGGCACGTATCGGACTAGGTATTATGGCGATAGCAAGACGTTGATCGGTGGCGTGATTACGGCGTTTAATGGCACGAGCGCGACGTATACGCTTTCGTAGGGCAGGGATGGTGGAGAATAGGGAATAGGGAATAATGGGGAAGTGATGAATAATGTTACGGACCTTGGGAGCGAAGTGTAGATACCTACTTACATATGGTTATGCTTGATGAGGACATCACGGTTATATATACATCTAATATGATATCTGGTTGCCGCTGGAATACCTTGAAGTTAGGAGTCTACGTGATTTAGGTACATGACCAAGAACTCACGTCTTAAGTCTACGATGCTGTATATTTTATGGATATTGTATTCATGCTTGCTACTGCAACGTGCATCATGTAGCCATTCGTGATATTATATATATATTAGGTAGCATCAAGTCATTATACCATCGCGCTTCTACGCCGGCGGCCTCTTCACAGTTAACTTGAAGGGCTTCTTCAACCGGTCCATAGGCGTGATCCCGCTGCGCCCCAGCCCAGCCGGTCTCTGCACACTGGTGCCTCCCCTCCAGCCCACCTTCGGCCCGCAGTTCACCGTTGTCGCGTGGAAGCTATTAGCTGGACGCGTGGGTTCTTCCGGGGGCTCCGCGTTTTCCTTCTCCGCTTCTGCACCCTGCTCTGCTTCTGGCTGCGGCTTGGTGGGCGAGCTGGAGAAGCAAGCGTATTGCTTTGGTTTCGATGGCGGTGGCTCTGCGGCTGGGGTGGGAGGAAGGCGGTTTGTGGTTGGCCTGGTTGATAGCTTCGAGGAGCCGAGTTTGTGGTTTGCTAAATCTGGGGCGATTGTAGGAGGTGGCTTTGCTTGATTGAGGTCGTTGAGTGAGGCGGGTAAAGAATGGTATCTTGTTTGCTGACCACGGCCTCGCGGGATCTGGTATGGGCGAGGGGCGTGCGTCAGCTTGGAAGGGGTGGGTGGTAGAAGGTCGTCGGCTTGCTTAGATTTGTCGTGATTCGTTATACCGTATCCGTATCCGATTAAACTCCTTTGCGAAGGGGCTCGGTTGGTTGGGGGCCTTTTCGTTGCCGCCCCCTGAGGAGGTTTGGGGGGAGGTTTAGCTGCTTCAGCAGCAGCGACGGTCGCGTAATGAGCCCCAGCTGTCGTGAACCCTAATTCTGACGGAGGCTGTGGCACTGTAAATGAAGCGGACCTCTGCATCGTTGTTTGGTAAGGGGTTGCCCAACCCTCAACCGATTCCTCAGCCACTTGGACACTAGGGTGGCCAGTTTTTTGCCGCTTATTCTGCCCTGGACGCTGGTTGAATCCTTGACTAGTTGCGGTACTCGGAGATTCTACCCCATCCTTGCTTGGGTCAACTGAGAAACGATTATCCTCTATGGCTGTCATTGGGGGTATATCCTTGTAAATAACATCTTCGGGGGGGAGGCTTCTCTGTAGTATTCTAGCTACTTCCGCCATCACCGGCCGGTCAAATGACGGTCCCATTTTGAGGAAGGTTGAAGACGAGAGTTGATTGATGAAAGGAGAGAGCTTAGTGGTGTCTTTACTACCCAAAGTGTTTTGAGGACAGCTTAGGTAAAGTAGAACCTGAGCTCGAGTCATTGCTACATATAGAAGGCGTCGCTCCTCACTTTTGTCATCAGATCGTATATGCGGGATAGATCCATCGTAGACTGCAGGAATGAAGACTACGGGCCACTCTAGGCCTTTGGCAGCATGTATCGTAGACACTGTAACTTGAAGTTTTGCTTCCTTGTCTTTCTCGTTGGTCTGCTTATCAGATGCTAACGAAACATTTGCTAGGAATCGTGCCAGCACGTCGTCATCCGGCATTTGTTCGGTATCTTCAAGAATTGGAAGCAAATCTTCTTCTGGTTTATCCTGATGCATGAATTCTGTTGCTAGGTTCACGAATTCTTCAACGTTTGCCCATCGTAATTCATATCCTGGACCATGCGCCTCTTCTAAGTGTTTCTCGAAACGTAGATCATTAAGTAGTTGGAGGATGATTTCGACCAAATCAGAGGGAGTACCCTCCTTTGGTCGTAGTTTACTTCGTAAATGGTTGATTAACCTGAACAGGCTCCCGCTGATCTTTTGCTCTGCTGGTTTTCTAATGGCTGTATTTGCTTTTCGATCGCCTCGGAAGTGTTTGTCAAGTAATTGCCAGAGGCTCATAGTATTGCGTTCAGCTTCATCTAATAGAGATGCTACCGTGACATCGCCAACACCTCGCTTTGGGACGTTTATGATACGCGCGAGAGCATCATTGTTGTCGGGCTGATGGATGACCCGCAAGTAATCCAAGATTGTCTTGATTTCGGCCCGTTCGTAGAACTTAAAACCACCTGAGAGCTCATTAATATGATGTATATTCAGATACACGCATCTGATGATTACGTACCAACCATCCTATAAGGTATACCTTCTCTCCCGAGAGCGGACTCAACGTGTCTTGATAATGCAGCAGACCGAAGCAATATCGCGATGTCGTCAGATTTGATCATGTTCCCAGACATCATCTTTATTCGCTTGATCTCGGAAACAATCCACTCTGCTTCAGCCAAAGGGTTCTTCAACATGCGAAGAACAGGCCGAGTACCTCTGGCGTGAACAGGCAACAGGGCTTTCTTATACCTTTCTGCATCTTGTTGAATAACTTTTAAAGATGCGTCGAGAATGGAGCTTGACGATCTATAGTTTTCCTCGAGGGATATTTCGTCGGTACCGGGAAAGTCACTAAGCAGGCGATGGAGATTTCTTATTTCTGCCGATCGCCAACCGTAGATGCTCTGGTCCGGATCCCCAACTATCGTTATCCGCCGATTCTTTTGGGCGAAGAGTTTCATCAGATCATACTGGACTCCGTTTGTATCCTGATACTCATCGATCAAGACTGTTTGGATGCTCTGAACACAATCAGGCCATTGGCGAAGCAGCTCAACGCAACGAATAAGAAGATCATCGTAGTCGAGCAGATTTGACCGCTCAAGATGCGATTGGTAATCTTCGAAGCATTTTTCGTACATTTGAGATTTTAAATCCTTGCCGTCTTTGCCCTTGACAGGCTTCTCGTCGGAAGTTCCCTTTGCTTTACGCTTACTGATATAAGCACGAGCAGCAGCGGGATCGACCTGAGCATCTAATCTCTTGCATATACGCTTGACGATAGCTCTCGAATCAGAGTCATCCGCAATACCGAACTTAGGATCCAATCCGATGCGTTTGCCATATATAGCTAGATATTTGCGAGCAATACTGTGAAAGGTTCCGAGTACAATGTTCTTTTCGCGCCCATCTCCGAGTGCCTGGCCGAGACGCAGTTTCATCTCATTGGCTGCCTTGACGGTAAATGTCGCGACAATGACGTCGCGTGGACGGATGCCAACATGATCAATAAGCCAAACGACTCGAGATGTTAGCGTATGAGTCTTGCCACTTCCAGGACCAGCCAAGATAGCGACAGTCGACGCCTGAGAGTTGACTGCACGAGACTGGGCCCGATTTAATGATTTGAATAAGTCATCGTTATTGGGGCCAGACATGGCTGCAGATTCCCGTTCATCGAGAAGGTGTTAAAGTATATAATGGCCAACCATTAGAAAATTAACAATTCGAGGTCGCCTCCATACTTCAATCTTAGAAGCTATGGGTTGTAGGTCATAGCAAGGTTGAGAGGGGAGTAAACGCGTGTAAAGTTCCAGGGGTTAGGTAAGACGCGACAGCTGTTTTTAGATCGGAGAGTACAAGAACCGACATGTCACACTGTAAAGCGCCAGGTCAGGTGACTACCTCGCTCATTGTCATACGCCCGAAATACGGCATATACATATAAGTGAATATATTCTCTCATAACTTGAATTGAGTTCATATGTTATTAATAGAAATTGATTCTAGCAACGAATAAACTATAATTGTATCTTGATACTAGCTTTATGAAGCATATCCTAACAAAATAAAGTTTGTTCTTCAAGTAGGTGTGTGTAACTCGGATTTTCAACCAATGAGATCAGTTGACGGCTTACGTGCTCAAAGGCACGGATCGCAAAAAGGTAAAAGCTTAGAAGTCCGGATCCGAAAATCATTCCCTCGCATTGTTCAATTTACATTCGAAACAACCAACCAATCCTGACGAGATGCCCAGAAAATCTAGCTCTGAAGGATGAGGTCCGTGAGGGACGATTGTTTCTTACCAGGTTTTCCGAGGATAATAGCGATCTTAAGGAACGATACCATGTAGGTACGCATTAAAATGTTATCTTGTTGCCGCCGCTCATCTTTCCATCACTTACATTTGCCGGCATCGTCGGTCATAAGGGATATTATCATTTTAGTGTCGTTTTCGCTCATCACTTCATAAAATATTTGAGAAGTCACACCGGAAGAGTCGTCATCTCTAAGGTCTGATATGTTAGAGGATGTGACGAGATTGAAAAAGGAATGGCCAGCACTTTTTATTAACGTCCTTTAAGGCTTGGTCGCTATTGTTAGGGCAAACAATCGCCATTTTATTCGTTAGTGCCAACAGAACTCCCTCTACACGATGCTATTGTCGTAGTCGGGGTCCAACCACGCCTCTGTCGGTAGAGATGGATCTGACCAATCGGTGGCCGTAGAGGCAGAGTGACCTGCAGAAGCGCAGGGGGCGAGGTGAGAGTGGCGGCGGGGTTGCTGATGTTGTGGAAGTAGACCGCCAATCAAGTTCGATTCTCGGGTAGTTGGCGCTTAAGTCCCTGTCGTTCCCATATCCTTATCCAACCAGAATTGGAAGAACGGGATCGACCACCGCCATCTGCGAATATGAATTTGGCAATCTATCACCCTCAGTGGGCGTTTTCTCTGGGGGCCAGTCATGCATTGAGTTAAGTGCCTTGGAGGGCCGACGAGTGAGAGGCCAGTTCACACCGCAAGCGCCAATGTTCGCATGTTAGCATCGCAGATTTCGGCCCACCTCGACACACTGCCGAACTTCACCAGCCGCTATATACCCTTTGTCCTCCCGACTTTGCGTCTGACCTTGCTAAATCTCCATCAGGATGTGTTTCGATTGATCCGTCAGGAGGTTTGACTAAGGAGTCGGGATATAGTACTTTTCATGACGATCCGGGTCACACACAATGCAACTGGCGCTTTATAGCAAGCTTTTCTCGCTTCAGTTTGTGCTACTTCTGTTTTTCTCAACATTCACTCCTTTTTGTTCTGCTAGTGTGATACAAGACCTTCATAGCAACTATTTTGACCAGCCGCCATCGCCTGAAGAAGGTCCCCCACTCTCGGCTGGTGCCTTGAGGAATACAGCTTACCTTCCCGCGCAGATTGGCGGTATAGTCGGATCATATGCTCTTTCACTCGTTGTAGTTGCAGCCGTCCTTCTCATCTTAGCGAAAAAACGCCGCGAGCACCTCTCAGCGGGCGAAGAAGACCTTGACGGCCAATATCCATACTCATTCGCTTTTCTACCGCCCCAACTCGCCGGCGCCCAGGATCCTCAGTACGGTCTTGATCCGCCCAAATCGCCTGTCAAGAATTTCTCCTACCCGACTCCTCCAACACCATTAACCGCGACAGGGCCGACGAGCCCTTATATTGTTCCATCGCTTTATTCCACAAGTACTCTCGGCGTTAACCCGTTAGTCGACCCACGAGTCGTGGCAGCAGATCGCGAGATGGCGCAACAACAACTAGAGGAGATGTACAGGCTCGTAATGGAGCAGGAGGCCGCGAAGGAGGCGGGTGTCGCTTTGGATCAGCCACCGGCGCCATTATCGTCCCAACAGCAACCTCCAAAGCAGGGAATCTTGAAGAGGGGCAAAAACAAGCCTGCGAACCTTGACCTACAGGCTGGAGCAGACAAGCCTCAATCTCGAGCGTCTTCAATCTTATCCGCCTTTAAATCCCCTCGAAAGAAGAATGTAAAAGGTATTAGCATCTCGTCACCAATCATGACGCCAATGTCAGGCACCTTTCCGCGCCACGAGGAAGAGGAAATGAGCGCAATCCCTCCTCGTCATTACGCACCCGCGTCCCCGCCACCGATCCCGACAGATCAGATTCCGTATGCACGGGCCAGCAGGCAGCACGCATCAATGGCGCCTATCACTCCCCCGGATATCTCGCCGGAGAGCACGCAAAGCATTGACGAGCGCCTGGGCCATATGCGCAACAACTCGCAGTATACAGACCCTGACCCTGTATCTGCCGTCTCGGCTATTTCGGATCGATCCACTGCGCCGCTTGTTGGTCTACCTTCGTCACCAAAGCCAGGCGTTAACAGATTCCCTTCTCTACCAGCGTCTCCGAAGCCCGGGGCTACGTTTCCAACTTCTCCCCGGTTAGAGCAGTCCTTCTCGAGACCAAATGCTCCATCAGCGGTTCGAACTGGTGGGACGCTTCCGTTGCGAGCTTATGAGCCTGCTCTTAGCTCCCCTTCAGTGCAGACAACTAAGCAAACAACGTTTGAAAGGGCGACTCCTCTATCTCCGTCCGGATTACGGACTCCATGGACGGGTGCGCCAGTGCCTTACACTCCATACCAACCATTCTCGCCTGTGGTCCCTATCACACCATCATTGGTGACCAAAGCAGACCGGAAGAGGATGAAGCAGTTACAACCCAAGACGCCAACCATGGAGATGGTGAGGAGTGATGACGATATGTGGTAGACATGGGGTCAGGGGATTACGGGTTTATGGGTTTGCAATGAAAGGTCTCGTAGGGCTCATCCTGGTCTGAGCCTGTTTCCCGGCGTTTTTTATATGGGCTCATGTTTCAAAATCTGATGAATGACGTAGAGGGGTATTTCTACTTTCGAGCCCAAGCACTTTTTAACTTGTTTATAATTCTATTATACCACTTTTTAAGAGACTCTTGAAGGAGTTAATTTGACGTTGGAGTTTCAATTATACATTTCAACCAATGACCGTTTCTCTTCTCTAGCGGTGTTCGCCGTTGAATATTTGGTGAACTAGTCATGCAGCCCTGTCCTATTATTCTCTTCACATTTTGAATCCATGGATCTAAGATAGCGCCTGCATGTGACTATGTAGAGATTCAAGTAGGGCAAGCTAGATTTGTTAGATTTTATAGGGACACGATAGACGGCATAACGGAAGTCTAACCGTTTCCCATGGTTGTGGATCTAGTAAGGACTATTTGTTCCGTACACCCTTATTCAGTGACATTCTCAAGGCCGGCTTCTAACATGATTGGCTAAGGAAGACCTCGGGTAGATGCCAAACCTGGTAAATATCAACTACGGATCCAGGCCGTCCATTATCGATGACGACTGACCCTTATTGCCCAACAGAGTAGGAGAAGAGACTTAAGTCGGAAAGGAGTCGGTTTATGTGGGAATTGAAGTTGTAGTTGTACCAGACATTGGGACTATTAATCAATATAAGCAATATCGAGATAGCACTATGAGCAGCCACCCGTTTGCAATGGTGAGGAAAAGACCCTTGAAAGGTGTTACAACGTACAGAACCTAGAAGAAATGACAATATGTATGTATTTTATCACCTGCCTACCGGCTAAGAGGTACGGACGTAATCGGTGCGTACCCGGAAAACTAGCACATCCCCTGATCCTTTCCTGGTGCCTTTCCTAGACCCTTTCCTTCCTTCCTTACTGCTTGTACCACATAGTAAGTGTGCTATGTATTAATGATAGGGCAAAGTGGGCGAAAGTGGGAAAAGTGGCTGGAATTCATAGCAATTCGTGACTTATCAGTGGCTAGTGACACGTGGGTCATAGCTCCCCCGCCCAATAGAACGGTCTCGACGGCTAAGCCGAAGATCTTATATGTAGCAGGCAAGACCCGCAAGACCCGCATTATGAAAATATGGTCCGAGCGTCTCGATTAAGCCCGATCGATATCTGGTAATTCGTACCCATGATTTCTTCTAACTAAACTCATCCACCCATCGTATGATTCTCTCAAGCCTCCATCAAGAAATCCCCCGTCTTTTCTCACTCTCGCAATTGGATTTTTCGCGCCTCGTTGACACACCCGCCTATCGGATTCCAAGATCTCGGAACAGCCAAATCTCCAATATCGCCGTGTGAGTGCGACAAGAGACAAGGTGTCCACCTAACATACAATTTGCTACTGATCTCCTCCGCTTCCCGCCGGGTTGAAGAGAGGCAGGGAGGATACAGCGGTAGAGTAGAAAGACGAAGGGCGTTTGTGTAGCCACCTTGGAAGCAACCGAAGCGAAGCAAAGCAGAGCAGAGCAAAAGCAAAAGCAAAATTGACGTCTACCTACCACTATACTACCCTAAGAACCTCCAGTACTACAACATACAACAAGCATACAACAAAATACCTAGTATACACACACACACATACACACTTGCCTTTTTTCCCTAGTTACATACGTACATACGTACATACGTACTAATCTAGGGAACTCCTCTTCTCCGCCCATTTCTGAGCAGTGAGGTGCTGTTTTTTTTAAACGGGGGTCTTGGCGTCACATAGCAAGCTTTTCCGTCAATTCTTTTTTCATTTCGCCCGTCCCTGTTTCACGCTTTTCATACCCGAACAACCTGGGAAATTTGTTGTCGCGAAATTCCTCTTTTCTAAAATTACAACCACACTTATCTTTATACCTATTGCCCTCCCCATCCAGTCTTATATATCGACGAAATCGATTGCGTGAGCCCACCGGCCAACCAACCATTTTCCATTCATCCATAGATACTATTCTAGCACTTTACCAGTCTAGGTCGTACGATCAGGTCATCAGCGACGATTACCCCCTGGTCCGTTCCCGCCTTATGCAAACCCCCTCCTTTCGCTTGTCCTGACCTGGGCTGCCCGGACTGCCTGGAAGTGAGCGGCTGAAGAAACTTGCTGTGGTGCCTGCTGATGTCGAACCATACTTGCATCTCATGATCGTACCAGCACCAGTGACACCACTATGGCCGATCAGCAAGAAGCTTCCGACCTCTTTGGTCTTGATGAAAACGGCCCGTATTACCAAGACAACAACAACCCGAGCAACGGGGACGCACCGTTGACCGAAACCAGCTCCGCCAACCAACAATTTTACAGCGACCCTAATTGGACCTTTCAAGACACTCCTCCATACGACACATACGACACTAATACTTTTTACCAAGATGACTGGAATTTAGGCCCGCAGTCAGAAATAGAACATGGCCTTCCGTCGCAACCGCAGGTGTCGGCGCCGCAGCAATCCGCTGCGGTTGTCCCGTCTTCCATTGCTACCGCCCCGTCGAATCCCCTCCCGACAGCAGGCCCGATAGGGACCACGACGACGCTTCAGGTTCGGCCGAACGGTGCAGGCCCGCGAGGGTTGACTGAGGAGCAGCGACAGAAACTGCAGAGTATTGCTATGCCTGCTCAGATTCATTACCGGTCCCCCAAGAGCGAAGCGAGTCCCGATTCGGCTGGTCCGGTGTACAAGTCGTCTTCCATATCGTCGCCCGAAGATCAGAGCCTGTCATCCAAATCAAATTGTCGCAAGCGAAAGTCGTCGATTGATGTTGACGACGATGACGACGACGACCTCGATAGCCACCAACCGGTGAAGAAGACGGCGCATAACATGATCGAAAAGAGATATCGCACTAATCTCAACGATAAAATAGCGGCTTTACGAGATAGCGTGCCAAGTCTGCGCATCATGTCAAAGAGCGCTCGGGGGGAGGATACGACGGGAGACAGGGAGGAGTTACACGGCTTGACACCTGCGCATAAGCTAAATAAGGCAACGGTGCGTCTATCATAATATTTTATCAAGCGATCGTTATAACTAAACTCTACGCAGGTCCTAAGCAAAGCTACCGAGTATATCCGGCATCTGGAGAAGAGGAATATCCGGCTCATCGATGAAAACTCGGCTATGTCGCAACGTATATCCGCTTTTGAGAAGTTGTTTATGGCGGGTGCGATGAACGGTGCAGTTAGCCCCCTACAGCAGGGAACACCGTCTACGCCCATACAGTACTCGCATGAACCCAATGGCTATGCGAACTCTGCTATGAACACGCCGGGCCGGCCCGATCCCCAAGGCATGATCCAGGTTCCTGACGATATGAAACGTATCATCGCCGCTCAGTTAGCGACAAACCAGCCGTATCCAGTGCCGCAACAGCCGTTCAGAGGCAACCCTAATTTAATACGCCAACAGCAGATTCAGCAACAGCAGCATCACATGCAATCAAGAGGCTGGCAAAATGCTGGTCCATACTTCGGAAAACTGATGGTCGGCTCCCTAGCCGGGTTGATGCTTCTGGAAGCTGTCCGGGAGAACGAACAGAGTAACGAGACACCAGAGGGTCGCGGCCTTTTCGCTCTACCCATACAACTTCTCAGGTTCCTTACGTCTTCGTTAAATATCGATTTTATGGGCTATCACGTGCACGGTGCGCAAGTATTGTACTCGATTAGGATCGTCCTGCTGCTTTGTAGTCTTTGGTGGGCTGTAATTCCCTCACTCACGGAGCGCAGGTCACTGAGCGTGGATGGCCTCAAACAAAAGCAGGCGTCCTTGAAAGCAGTACCGTCTTTGGCCTCGCCCATTCACGTGCGCCGCCAAGCATGGCTCACTGCTATCCAGACAGTCTGGGTACCCCGTCATAACTTCTTCCTCGAAGCTGCCGCCCTTTGCCTCAAGACGGCCAAACTAAGCCTAAGGAATCTCATCGGAATCCATGGTTACCAGATGCTGACAGGGCTCACCGAAGACCAGGAGCTTGCTCGCGTTAAAGCCTGGGCAATCGCGCTAGACGCTCAACTCGCCGGAGGAGATGTTGAGATCAGCAAGAGCCGACTCACATTAACTCTGCTCGCTTCCGGAACTCTCCCCACTACTCCATTACGACTAATGCTGAAAGCTCTTCATATCCGTGTCCTCTTGTGGGAAGTTGGTCTCTCCGGTATGCATATTGGCGTCTTCAATACCTTAGCATCGAAGCTAGCTAGAGCAAAATGGAATGAGGCGAAGCAACTACACAGGCTCTTAACACAGCTTCGACGTGGCGGCCAAGAACAGTCTGACGATGACCTCCCGGATCATCTAGCAGCCCTTCTTGAACATGATTGTGACGCGGTCTTGAACCAAAGCATCGTTCAAAGAGTACATAACCTCGCTTGGAATCGCCCAACCGACTACGACGCTATCGGAATCATTGACGGCATGGATACAGTGGTAGATGATGTGGCAATCCGTTCACCAATGGACGCAGTCGCAGCTTGGTGGTCAAATATAACGCTGCAGGGTGCACTTACGAAGAGTCTCCTGGCCAAGGAAGAGGACGACGCGGAGGCAGTACAACAAGTCGAAGATGAAATATCCCTAGCCATTAGGAACGCTCCGATTGGATCCATCGCCCAAAACCGTGCCCTAGTTGCGCGCGCACTGCTTGTCGAGGAGAAGCGAAGCATGAATATCATGGCTGCATTGCAGGCGATTGGACCTGTAACACCGGTTCTCTCGGCATCTAGTAGTCCCGCCGGCAGTCCGACTCGCGGTACGCCATCACCGCCGCCTACTCCTATCAAGTCTCTTCCGCCTTCACTCGTCATGACTAACGAGATGCGTACTTCTCTTCTTTGCGCCATGGCCATCGCGCATCTTCAAAAATTCTCCCCGCCCGAAGAACCCGTCGACATCTACGGTGTGATCGACCAGATCCACCCTGTTAGCGATATGGGGTTGCTTGGTTATGCAGCAACCTTCAAGTTGATGGACCGACTCGCCAACCACGAATTCGCCGCTGAAGCATGCAGCGACACTCTTGAGCGCCTTTCGGGCACGCTAAGAATCTGGACCGGAAAGGATTGCGGCCTCGAGCCAGAAGTCAGGCATGAAATGGTTGAACGATGTTTAACCGTGACCCGTGGTGTTATGGGAATGAACCTTGACACCGACACCGGCTACGGAAGTAGTGAGTATTATCCAATCTAACCATCATCTAATTGTCTTTTGTATGGGGTGTCCTGTTACCGATTTAAGTCCTTCGCCGGACGTCGGTCCCTGAAACAGCGTCCAACTTGTACGACCTCGAAATATAAGCAGCAACTGATTAATTAAGCTACAGTGAGCGAGAACGAGAATGAGCCAGAGGTCTCGAGCGATTCGAAAGAGACCAAGGAGAAACTTCCCACGATCAAGGTCGACACAGACGTTGCTTAAATTTACTTAAATCTACGGCTCCAATTTCTACTTTATATTTAATCGACCTGAACCCAGTCAGTCTAGCGATACGAAGATCTACTTATATATCCCGCACGTCACCCATCCTTTCGTAACCTACCTAAACGAGGGTTAGGGTTTCATGATTTGAATAGCGGGAGTCATGTATTGATGACATTGACGATCACTAATTCCACGTAGCTTACTCTTAACATTCTTCTACTCTACTACTACTTCGCCACATATATCATTCAGTTATCCTAACCTAACGCTACGTGCGGGATCGTTACAATATACCTACATACGAGGGACAAGGTCCGGCTCAAAAAAATATCTCGGGGCGTTCTGGGAAAGGCGGTAACGTGCTTTTGCGGTCCTACTGGTAGAATGGACAGCTGGGGGTTCAAATGCCGGCGCTTTTCGGAGATGATAGAGGAGGACCAGGGACAACTTGATGGCTTTTACTTGTGCATCCGGCGCGCACCTCAGCGGCGCAACACGTACCGTAAAAAAAAATAGTATATAATCAAAGCAATTGCTTATTGCTGCATATCTGTCACGTTCCAAGCAAATCAATGTTTGCGGACTGCGTCTCCAGCTCAAGCTATAAATCCAGACCCGTTCGGAATGAATAAAGACAAGATATTTCTAAAAGCAAACCATCGATGGCGGGATACAACATGCCACTACGTGCCCATTATATACCCCGTGCTTTAAACTAGACTCTTCTATTTAAGCAGTGCCAAATAGAACCTAATATGCAGAACAGCGACGAGGCGAGAAACCAGATCTGCCACCCGCTCTTCCCGTGCTGTTTAATATAGGCAGGTAGGTAGGTACATTACAACACTGGGATGGAACATCGTATACGAAAAGCAAAAAAAAACACCCGGGTCGCGTATTGGGCCGCCGCGGGATGGCAACGTACAGGGAGGGACGCACGTCACTGCGGCACCGGCCCGCGCCCCAGAACGTGCCTGGCAGGCGCCCATCCCGCCGCTTCCGGTGGTCCCGGCGGTTCGGGATGGGGTCGCGGGACGCGGGCGGGGTGCCGGTGGTCGGTGGGGACTACATAGCAGGTAGGTAGATGGGTAGGTAGGTATGATGCTCGGGTGTTTACGCTCGTGTTGGTGCATGCGACTGTGTAGGTTAGGTAGGTAGGTAGTTTTGGATACCCGGTGAAGAATGCACGGCTGTTGGAATGTGGTAGGTGGTAGGGAGTGGTAGGGGGAGATGCGCTAGTGCGGATGTAGCATATATAACCTGTCTGCTTGCCTTTCTGTCTGTCTTTGACGGCGTGCTTGCTTACTTAGGTACTGGGTATGGTATGGCGGGATGGGTGGCTTACAGTGTCTATGCATTCATACCTGTGTCTGGGTAGGTACCTACCTAGGTATCGCAGCAGAGCAGCTAAGGCAAGGTAGGAGGTTCCGCTTAGGCCTTACCTGCTTGGGTTTCTGCGTCTCTGGGTATGTAGGTACCTGGGTAGGTTAACGAGTGGATGGATGCTGATGCCAGCTACTGATACCAGCTCGCATAGACATTCGCCTGTATCAGTAACAGCTAGGTAGAGTATTGTAGCTCACCCCCACGAAAACCCCGGGTCTAGCGACGCGGGCTTACGTGCATCGTCTGCGTACTTACATACTCGGTGCCTCTCTCCGACGGAGAGTTCTTACGGGCTTGGGGTCGGGGCTTACTCAGCACTCACTATGTACCGCACTCTTCCCAAAGCACTGGGGACAGGGAAACTTGGTAATCGGGTATGTAATATCTGGCGTCCGTTATGGCAGGCATGCAGGACTTTGCGCTCTCTGCACCAGCGGCCGCTCGAGCTACACAAGTTGGCAAGCTAGCATGTAGATATGTCGGTGGGTAGGTAGGTAGGTATGTAGGTGGTTATCTAGTGCTCACACCGAGCTGACCGAGGTGCAGAGGACAAGACCCGAAGGATCGGGCACTTCGACTCGCGTCAGGTGGGGGACTTGTATAGAGACCAACGAGATGATGTAGGTATCCCCCTTTGCCTTCGGGAGGTGGCTAGCTGGGCAGCTGGGTAGCTGGGTATGGAATGAGATGTGCGAGACGAGAGGGCGTACGTATGTACGTATATCCCGCAAGCCGAACGCCCGAGATCGATGGGCGCGCGTAGTGCTCCCCTTATTCTACTGTATAAGAGCAGCTGCGTAAGTATATATTGTACTATACATTCGTGCTGTCCAGCGTGGAAAGACGGATGTGTAGTTCTGCTCGTAAAATCTAGCGAATGCAGATGCAGGAATGGGTACCAAGCGAACCGGTAGCGAAACGCGTCGGCCAGAGTGGCTTGGTTCGTCTCGTCTCGGTTCTTTGGACGTTTGCCCTGTCCCCACGAGTGCGGGACGACACGGGCATTAACTGAACTGCACATATACACTCCAGCGCGGTCTCATCGCGGCCAGAACCTTAGCTGCGTGAGCTCCACGCGCATGATGCATAGCTTGATGTTTAGGTATGTGATATGCGTATGTAGCAGCCCATGTGGACTGGGCATGATCGGCTAATAGCTCCTAGTTACTTATATGTAGTAGGCATGTATGTAGGTAGGTAGGTATGTACCTGGGTCATCAGCACGACATTTCCGCACCGTTCTCGGGCGCTCGGGTAGGGCTGATAGACCTAACTGTACCTATGCAAGTACAACGGCGCTGGTAACGTAGGACCGCGAACTACATACCAAGGTAGGGGCAGATACGCAGACACCCCGGAATCATAACAGCGGCGCGATGGTAGAAAGAAAACGACGGAATGCCTAGGTCCGCCGAAGCTACCCAGGTCGCTATTGCCCACGGGAATTACAGGAGGTTTGGACGTCCGTTGAGGTCATATGACGGGTCCCAAGACGCAGGCCGTCAGCTTCGTCTATGCAGTGTCACGGCAGCAACGGCGGGGCCACCTTAGCCCACGTACCGTATAATCCAACGGCCGGGGCGTCGGGCGGGTTATCTATGGAGTCTTGAAGTTTCCATTTCTATTCCCTAGTTGACCGGCCGACCCATGGTCATGCCGTGGTAAGGGCGCGCGCGCTCATCGGTCTGGCAGATGCGTGCGCAGGATCGAGATTAGGTGGGCTTCTTGCGTATGCTGTAGACCCTAGAGCCTAGAGGCGACGGGGGGTTGCGGATGACCCGACGACTCTTTGCCTTTAGAATTACTGATTTGTAAGGAGTCATACCGAAAAATTAGTGATTCGAAAGCGCTTTTCGGTGATTTTGCTATAGACTATAGGCAGCTTGGGGGCCAGAAGTACCTACCTAGATAGTCAAAGAGCAGAAGAAAGGCAGTCCGGAGATAATCGACGGACGAATCGGCGTGACTCACCAGCAGCTGCTCGCAGGGCTGCTGACAAATGTCCATATGTATAAACATTTCTATGGGCGAAACAGGACGCCTCAACTCGATGCTGTAGTAACATTATCTTGACCGCTAGAGAGGCCAAAATACCTTGCTGCTGCTCTAATTCCTAGCGATGCTGGGTTATCACGTAGCACTCGATGTTGAACCGTATATGCATCGAACTAGGCTGCTTGGCAGCTTGAGGCTCGGGGAATACGAAAGAAGTATGGTATGATCTATACGTATTTGGTTACAACTTTGGGTAGGACGGTGGTGTGAGCCGCATCTCGGGTTGTTCTCAATAAAATTCTGAAATAGGTAATCTTGGTATTCATTCGGGGAAGGGCTGTTCGGGAGGCAAAAACGAAGTTTTGGGTTATTAGTCGCCTCGTAGTTGCAAACTCGCCGCTTCTGTCGTGATAGTTACACCTAGTGTAATAGAAAGAATGTTATCTTGTCCTCAAAGTTATGCCTTAACCCTCGCTCGAACTGATAGGCACCTACCTAGGTAGGTAGCTGAACCCCCCCCCCCCCCCCAATACGAGAATATAGATATATACAAGGTTTTCAGCCTTCTGTAGCTTGAAGACTAAATAGTATAGCCGCGGCAAGAATATACATCGGTCCATAGTTCCCCCTATTCCTTATTCTTTTCATAGTACAAAGGCTGGCACGCGCGAGCCATACGCCACCACCCAGCTTTATCGTACAACCAATAGAGTTAACTCTCGGCTTAACCCCTTAAACCTCGCATCGTTGATGTAAAACCCAATTCAGGAGATTCCTCGTCATTCGTTCGGTTTGGCCTCCGGTTCTATCGCCGCGATATACCTGATGTCCAGCCTAAAAGGGCCCTCCTGTTCGCCAAAGAAACTATCGCAAAACTCAGTAAGCGCGAACCACGCAGCACGGGTACTCCCGCAGGGAAGGACTACAAACCTTCGCATCATGACGCCCATGCGCTTGATATGATCCAAGCGCAGGGGCTCGGCGTCAGGCACCGGCACGCCGCGGTACGTGGGCCTGAAGTCCTGCCAGAGCGCGCTGACCTCGCCGTCGACAGGGGCCACGAAGTCGAACTCCCAGCTGACGGTGCTCTCGTCGCGGCCGTCGTTGGCGGCGCGCTTGGACGGCACGTCGTCCTTGAGCACGAGCGTGTACTTCTTGCCGTCGGCGGCGCCCACGCCGAGCCGCAGCCCCTGGTAGCCGAGCAGGTCCCAGGACTGCGGGTCCACCGTGCGCTGCGACGCGAACCCGGCCCCCTTCAGCGCCGCGATGTCTAGCGTGCCCCGGAACGTCGCCACGCTCGAGTCCGCCGAGCACACTAGGTAGCTCTTGCTTTTGCCGCCCCGCACACGGTCGTCTGATGAGCTCCACGCGCCTTCGTTCCACGATCTGAGGGGATTTGTTAGCGGGCACTTTTTGAATTCTAAGGGGAAAACTCACTTATACCCGCCGAATATGTAGAAATTAGGTTCGCTCGTCATCATGGTGCCTTTTATATATCTCAAACCTCCCGAGTAGCTCTTCCAGACTCTGAACTATGTTTAAGTTGGATAGTAGGAGCTGTTAAAGTAGCCCCTTTATAGTAAGGTTAAAAAAAAAGGGGGGGGTCAAATTTTAGCTTCAGGGGATATATATATATATATATATCTATTGTATATATATGTTGGTAGCTAATTAACGGTAGCGAGATCTCATAGACTTTCAACTACTGAAGTTGTGTATATGACTGCAGCCAACATGCTCGGAGACGGAAGCTCGAGGTGATCATACATCGCTCGGTTGAGGCTCGCGATCCACAGTACCGGAGCAGAGGTCAGTGCTAACGTAACCTTGGTCAAGGTTAGTTGAAAAAGAGGAGCCACTTAGATAACCTGCATCCGGGTAGTCGGGCGGCGTTGGTTATCGTCAAATTTCAATTGTTGGTAGGAGGAAAAGAAAGAACGCAAAATGCAAAATGCAAAATGGTGTCCTTAATTCTCGCGGGACATGCGCCAACGACCGAGCTACCTTATCAATGTTGAATGCTATAGGTATGCTAGCATACTGTGAATGGAGATGTGTTTGGATAGTGTCTAAGTTCTAAGGCTGTATGTAGTGGTAATCGATATAGTAATGTCCGTGCCTCTTTCCTCTGTATGTAGTATGGATATAATGTATTAGGAATAGCCGCATAGCCGGAGAAGCGCCTCTAGCCGCGATAGGTTCGTTGCTTGTTATATGGGGCTATACTGCGACCCGAATGAGTATTGTGGCTCCGAATCGACTCCAGCCACTTTCCCATTTCTATGAGGTCAGTTATATATCACTTCCAATTAAGGAGTTTGGTCGCCGAACTTATCTCCCTCTTATCTCCATTGCTTATTCCCCTCCATACATACAGGCTGTGTATGTACTCCTTCGAGCCTTGAGACCCGTTGGATGTATGGATTTAATATGTATGTATGTACGATGATGCTGGTTTCCGCTTCATTGTCTGTGCCACCACATACTTGCGAAGGTAATTCTTCTGATGATCGTGCCCTTCCTCTTCGGTAGAATTACCACGATCCGACATGTCTCGGATCACCCTGTTCCGGGAAGGTAAACTGTGAGCAGATCAAGTACTCCGAGTGCTTGGGAATAGACGGTCTATCAGTCTTGCCGACCAACGATGCGGCGATGATGTTGTCTTATTATTAGATATAATTATTCAGTTATTGTTCATCAGTTAATCTTCACTTGATTATACACAGAGATAGTCAGCAAACACATATTACCAATGTGGACCATATATCTCTACGTCGATCTATTCCACCGAATCCGATTCCCCGCAGAAGCCCGGACTTTAGAGCTCGGCGCATTTCTCGAAAATCCCCCTTGCGAGGTAGCGGGATTCTTCCGACGAACTTAAAGTCTTAAACAAACCATCCTTCGCGCCGACCATCTGCGAACGGCCTCCGGACCAATTCCATAGTCCGAGTCGCGAGTTCCACACGTGCGGCGCATTGGTAAAACGATGCAGCAAGATGCGAACAGGCACGGGTCTCATATGATATATTTCAATATTGAAGAGAGGAGGACCATGCCAGGACCTAGCGCTGGAATCGCGCCTCACTATATACAGCGGAGTTTCCTATATCGTCCGCTGGCGCCATGAACTCTAAGCACTGTAGGTAAAATCGAATTGTAAAATAGGATTCCGCGACCTGCGCAGCTCGAAACTAAAGGGGTCCACTCGCCTTTATCAAGGTTATCCGATGGATCTTTGCTTGGCGTTGGTTTAAACCCTACTATACGCTAGAATTGCGACGTCTTTGAATTTTTTTTTTTGTGGTTGAGTCCCAATTTACCATTCTCGACATTGTTGTGTTTTAAATGTTTGGGGTTAGTGTGCGCGATCCGAGGAATACAATTGCGAAACTCGCAAGTTGGTTATAATGAAATACCCGGTAGCACGTCTTGGTGGCTTGGCATTACCTCAGCGAGGCTCTTGTCGTTGGTCATCCTAGCTCCAAGGACCAACGTTGTCCTCGTCATCGTTATGTTGTGAATCACAATACCAAACAACACCAACAGCATCTATAATAACGATAACGGCCTGCTCGATACGACATCGGTCGTGGAGCTGCCTCATGGAAAGTAGAAAACGCGAGAGATGAGAGAGGCGCAAAAGTTCCGCGCCTGCCGCATTAACACCAACTTGCCAACGTTTTATCGCGCGCCGTCGGGTACTGAGGACGTTACAATGTGGCACAGAAAAACAATGGACCATGTGATAAAACAGTCGTAAAATAACTCCACATAGATACGGACGTTGCAGAAATATGTACATTTGAAACTTCTGAAATGACATCGTTTGTGCCAATTTTACTCCATTTGCGTATCCACAGAATCGCTGTCTTAGCTCGAGAGAGCCCTGTAATGCTTCTAACGTTTGTTTCCAAGAGTCCTCTCGAAAGAATCCTAGGTAATAAAAAAAAAACACCTCGCTTTGCCCGGATATCCCTGAACCTAAACTATATGCACCGCCAAAATCAAAGACGAGTCCCTTCGTCCCGAGTGTGTGGTATCTCGCGCCGTCATTCCCGACACTGAAACATAACCCGTCCATACTCGTGATCCTATCCATGCTCCTCGTGTTCGCCCAATGCCAATGCCCAATGCATCGTATCTGTCTCCTTTCTTCCTCCCCCGCGGCGCCTCTTTTCTTCGTCGCTGTGTCGCGATCTATCACCGTTGCTGCTGATGCCCTAGGCCGGGGGACCCGGGCATCGAGAGCGGCGTAGTCGGGTAGTCGTAGCCGGACTCTGAGCCGTTCGCCGAGTGGTCGTACGAGTGTGAAAGCGGTGGGGTCTAGCGACACCGATCAGCTACGTGGTTCTCGGCGGGAGTAAGCGCGCACATGACTCACATGAGGGTTCGAGTGGTCGTACGAATTTTGTGCGTGGACATCCATTCCAGGCACGAAGCCGTAGTTCACATATGACATAGACTCCTCAGGGGGATACGTTTCCCTCTTGATGGCGTCGTTGAAGTGTGTCATGGGGGGGAGGGTACAGGGGACGGCAGACGCCATATAGCTAGGGTAGCCCTCGCTCGTGGTTATCGGGTGGTGGTACGGTTGCGCCGCGTTGTAGGGAGGTAGGATCATCTCGTCCGGCGGGGGGTAGGCCGAGTATCCCATAAACGAAGGCGGCGTGTGAGATCGCTCCCTGTCATCGTATGTGTGGCCGAACAGGATCTCGTCATCGTGGTTCATGGGCGGCGTGAACTGGGGAGGTTGTACCGGCTTCTGAGGGGTCGAGGACTTCTGCGACTTGGAAGAGCTCGTCTTCTTCGTGGTCCGGGTGCTGGACTGCGACTGCTTGTCACTTCCGGTGGGGGAGGACGCGTCGTCTGAGGTCCCCGCGCGCCTCTCGAGGTCTTCCAGACGCCTCTTTAACTTCTTGCCTACAGAAACTGTCAGGACTATCCGGTCAATGGGGAGAAGTCAAGCTATGGAGCAACCTACGGTAGTTGCGCTGAGCGATCCGGTTCTGTATCCTCCGACGCTCGGCGAGATCTGAGATCTTAGTCCAATCCTCGTCAGGGTTGGCCGAACTGGAGAATGCGCTGCTTGTTCCGTGTGCTGAATACTGTCTCGGAGCCGGTGCAGCAGGATATGAATATTGGTGTTGTGACATTGCGTACATAGCTGTGGTGTTTTTTAAAGCTCGTACTAGTCCGGGTTGGACTCTGTATATAAGCTATAAGCTATATAAGATGATGAGGGAAAAGTTCGGTTGGCAGCTCGTAGTCAGAACCGAGGACAGTACTAGTGATATCTTACTTTGAAGTTATATAAACACTTATCGAACCGAGATGTGGTGGGACACATAAAGTTGTGAGGCGGGAGGAAGGAATCTAATATATACAAGTTGAAGGTCAGGTCTGTTCAGCCATCGAAGCTGCGTTCAAGCTGGAGTAGCCCCCATCCTCGTCGAACCCGGCCGGGGTACGTAGATACGTAGCTACGTATTTCCATGTTCCATGCGAGCATGGATGCACAGCTTTTGGACAGGGCATTTGAATGCGAGGAGGGCCTGCCTGCAGTCCGCTCTTTCACTGCAACCTCGTTTGGGGTGGTAGAGAAAAGTGTAAGGGGGGGTGTGTGTGTTGTAGCTTCCGCTGGGACTGGGGCCAGTGCGAGAGACAAAGTAACTACGCCTCAAATCCGAGGGAAGGTATGGAAGGGTAGAAGAGGGTAAGAGGTAGCGGGCGATCCATGTCCCTGGTGGAACGGTACGAAGGTACGGCGGTATGTACTATGGTAGAAGAACTCGTGCGGAACGGACAGGGGTTCATTTGGAAAAGAGGGGTGTGATATTTTAAAGTACACGATGGATGTACTGTACCTCTTCCAGACGAGCTGTAAACAGGTGGACAGGGGAAGAGAAGAGGGGGAGGACAATTGCGCACTGGAGTTTGCTAAATTTGCCCGAATTTTGCGATCCAGATACAAAGTACAATGCTTAACCCTACAAGGTAACGTACTTTCGATTTACTTAAAAGCAGCGCCGCTAGTCCCCCCCAGAACCCCTTGTAAATATGCCTAGTCATAGGGCTGGCTAGGCTAGGCACCCAGATTTATTAGCCTATTCACTTTAATTCGCCAGAACGATGGATTTTACGACCAAACTAACCGTCATAGGTGAAAGGTTCTTTGAATTCCATACTAAAGTTCTAAAGAAGTACCAACAAAATCCACATTAAACTGCCTAATAGTTTAAAAAAAGGCAAACAATCCATTTAAGAAACTTAACTATAATAGGTAGGTTAATTGTTTCTCTTAAAACAACCATTAGAAACCCGCTAAGTAACTGTATCTGCTGTATCTACTTAACTAAAATTTAGCTTAAGGCGAAGCTGGGCGGGTAGACAAGGTCTTTTTCTGGATCATGTCGCACTCCAGCACCAGTTTTTGGAATTCTTGGAGTTTTGTTGCGCTAGGTCAAAAGCCATGATGAATTCTCATTGATCCATTTCTACGATGAGTCGAATTAGTGTCGAATGAGTCGATGAGTTCATTGCGTATCCCGACCACTCGCAGATCCGCTTTGGATGGATTGTGCGGGCAAGGACGAGATAGGACTTTTCTAAACTCGGAGCTATCTCTCGCCCTTCGACTTGCATCCATGCCTCACACATGCCTTGCTCATACTTTAATACTAATACTAGTAGTACTTTGATGAGAGTAGAAGCGGGACGGGATAAGATGAATAGGATACTCGAATTTTATGCTTGCTTGCTATCTTTCTTGCTGTCTTCGATATCTATAATGCGCACATAATTGCTATTCCTAGAAATGATTAGCGGTATAAAATCATCATGGGAACATGAACACATGGAAGGACTCTGGGACTATCATGGCCGTGCCCCGACCTTCCGAGTCCCGACGGACATCATATCATGATTGTTGTCGTCATCACTATCCGCCTCCAACATTGATTTGTATATACACATACACACATACACACTAAAGTATTCACACCGTTCGGCGTAGGCTGTGTAGATATCAGGTGATCACTCAAAATGCGAAAAGCGAAAACGATTCAAAAGCCGTAGATAGGACGTGCGGAGTCACAATCGAGCTGAATACGGCGTGATCGATTGAGGCTCATATTTTTAGACATGGAATAGAAATGGAATCTGAGTACAGAGGCGTTTTGTTGTTGCGTTGGAACGATACGGTGCCGCGTATACGAGGCCAGGAAGACTCCCTGGAATGAAATTCTCTTCTAACCAACGAAATACGCAGACGACATTCCATGAAGAATCCAAAGCCATGGCTGATGGTGTTTCCAAACGGTTGGTCTCCAGTCCTTCGAGAATCATGCATGGAAGGGAGGCTTAGACATTCGGAACGATGTTCGGTAAGACGCCAAGCGATCAGATCTATGATATGCCACCTAGAAAGCCCGCCAGTTACTTACGTAAAGCGGTAAAGCGGTAAGACGATAAAAAAAGGGGTTGGCGTTTTCTTGTTTCTGATTTTTCTGTAGGATATTTTCGGCCCCCAGCAAATAGCAAATGGTAGATACCTGGATAACGGTTAGGAAGGTGGAAAATAGGAAAGTGACTGGGTAGGTGGAAGTGGAAGTGGAAAAGGCGGACCTGAGTTAGCAGTGACTAGGGTCTAAATTCTAACAGACCCTCGTTTGATTCGCACGTGCTTTCTAATGGTTCTATTTTTGGGATGCGACCATTACAAAGCTAGTTCGGCTCTTCTGATTGGCTACCAACCCCCCTCTTCTAGGGCTGCTAGTAAGACTTCGAATATCCTTCTCGAATAAACCAACCCTGACTGCCCTGACCACCCCAGTTTTGCTCCAGGTCAACCATTTCGGCTTCGGCTTTTGCTAAAATAATATCACGTCTATCAATTCATCACCACCAAGAAAAATCACTAGCCTATTCACCTACCTAACTGGTGAGACTGATAGCGCCGATATAGTAACATCGTCGACTGTACACCCCAGATCTTATCAATACCATCATGTCGCCCTTTGCATCTTTTTCGAACTTCTGCAGGGTCTTTTTAAAAGGTGTGCCTTGGGTGCCTAAGGTTATCCCCACAAACTCATATTGTGACAAATCATACTGTTTATTAGGAAGCGAGACGTCAAAATTAGAAGTCGGCTGCTCGTGACCTCGAGGCGCCGTAGGAATGTGCTATTCGGGAGAGATGTTCAGGTCTACTCGCACACAACACGCACAGTATATTCTTCATGGTGTGTGTGGTTAACCGGACTACCCGGACAACTCCGAAATGTCGACGGCGGCATTCCTAACAAGGCACAATAAACCTCGTGGTCTCAGATTGCTTTCAAACACTCACACCTTCGAATCTTCGACGAATAACAAGGGTATTATTCAGGGCTGAGACTTGCGATTTCAAATGGTCGGCTGCAATTCTCCAAAGTACGCAGCATTTGTTCCGACACCGTCTTCAAGGTTGGCTCGAGCACCAATGAAGATCGCCCCCCTTTTTCCTTAATGTATGTACCTACCTATTCTCAGCCTCGCTAGGCAAATTTTGGTAGCCATGGACGATGAAATCCATGCAGATGCCACATGGCTATTGGTCTCCTCATAAACCCATTATAATTTACTTAGTACATACCAATTCGTTATCGTTCTCTCTTATGATTAGCCCACATAAAACTATTTTATACCTACCTCCACCGATAAACATCGTCTTTTTTTAGGTCAGCCTTTTTTTCGTTGCCTCTTAGCTTGTTCCATGTTTAATCATACTTTTCTCAATGATCCATCGGCAGATTTAACGTATAATCGGGGGCATGGATGGAATAGGACCGATATCCGTTTCCCATCGCCACTGCTGGCGCCAGCCTCGTGCTAAGCTTTGAGCAGCTAAGAAGCCCTGCCCTCTTGCCGAGCTGCCGTACATAGCATATTCTGCCTATTGCACTGCTATTGGAGTTTCATTATGCTTAAAAATATATACGAATGGCATATCCAGATCACGATCACAGCGTTGATAGGCTTTTCGCATGATCAATCTCGTCTTCCATTTCTGCTACTCCCTGTTGCAATATTCCTTCGTTCTTATGAGGTTTCATTGTCATCCTAATATGTTAATATGTACCTATCTACCCATCCTGGGGTAATAGTGGTCTAATGTCAAGTTAATCTTAATCCTAAAGCCGCAAGTTAGATTCCATCGTATTTAGTGTCGGCTTTAAGAGCAGTGGGTACGGTATCCCGCATACTTATACGATTACTGATTCGACTACATATCTAAACATCTACCCTACCGAGGTTGGGTGCTGACGCGAGAAGCTTGGATTTTTCCCACAGAGTCGGCAAATCGCGTGTTGTTGTTGCTGCTGGTGCTTGCTGACACTACCCTTCCGCAGGTAACGGCACAACATAAGCCACCCACTACTTCGGGTCCTCGAGCCAACGTGGAAGGGTTTTAAGGTTCTCACTCGCCAAGAACCCTCCCCTTCTGCGGAGGTCATTACAGCGGCGGCAGGTACATGTACAAGGTGCGTCTCACATAGCAGGAACGCTCGCGGGACGACAAATCAGAAGCCTCGCTCAGGTCACAACCGTTACCAACGATCTCAGTTAGGACAGCCATGTGAGATCCTACCTAAGCAGCTCCCACCCGTCTCGTTCAGTTGAACGTGCCCTGCAGATATACTAAGCAGACTACCTACATATTCTGGGGAATACATGCCGACGAGCGCAAATTCGGACGAAGGAGGCAAGTATCGCTTCGAGATCGCCGGGGGATTAATAACGGCCTTATTTCTCCACGTTCTGGATTCACCAGGTCTGATACCCTTCATCTCAGCGTCGAGATCAGCTGAACCCCCTTATCTTAATAGCCAACTATGTAGAACACCCCCTGAATTCTCGGAGCCGTAGTCGCAGATAGACGGATGCTTCATGCGACTGGCTAGCAATCTTAGCATGCATGAGCTCGAAATGTTGAAGGATACCTAGGCAGTCTAGCCGCATTAGGAAACATGTTAGATAGCCCTACGCTCTGCATATGGCGACCCTACCTGCCTGCTGCGTGCTTCACATGCGGGATCGACACCACTTGGCTCATGTCAAAGGGACGTTCAGGCCCCGAAATCTCCGGGAGTAGGTGTGTAGGTACTCCCCCCGCCCTGGAGTCCACGTCTCAGCGTTGCCTAACGCGCGTCTTCCCCCAGAGTTAGGAGGCTATCATTGGGGTGGCGGATATGAAACGAGCAAATACGGCGAGAGAGATGCCGACGCTAGTTCATAGATATCTAGATAAGTTGTCTAGTCAACAGATGATCTTTTGGCATATAGGACTTTAGTTTATAGGACCGACGTTCACTTGACTTTGGACGATCGAAGATAAGTAACATGGTTCGAATTGGTCTGTTAGCTTCCTCGAAAGCGATCTCTTTTTGAAGGCACAGACTCCTCCGCATGGCCTCTCCCAATTCTATCCGAATTCTATCGAGAGACTTAATACTCGAGGGAATCCTCTTGCAGATCATTAACCAAAGTCCTGTTTGAAATCATTCCGTGCTCCGAAGCTTGATAGGATCACAACAAAACCGCCCCCATATTTCCCCAAGCTATCTGGCTATGTACCGTAGCAGATGCGATGTACGACCCACGCATATGGTTTGCTTGGGAGGCAATCTTCCAAACGTAGGACATACAATTCATGCCACGCGACGCAACATGGATATACTACAGTATGGTGAGAGAATTAAAAGACTCACATAATGCGCGATCCTATAACCCCTGCGTCTTTTTCGTCTATCATTTCTGGTCCACGCAAATTGGACGTGTGTCTTGGGGCTTTGCTTCAATGGATTCCCAAACTCAAATACTTCGCTATTTGGTGATTGGAATGCGATATACGATGTAGTTGAAAACCCCGGCTCTCATCGTGTCACGATTCATTAAACGTGGATAGGATGGATACTCATGACTGGGTCCCTATTACGGATTTAACATGGTTTTGGAAGACGCCTACGTTCACCTGGTTCACTAGGTTCACTAAAATTTAGACGATGTACCGCTATATACCCGCTATACGGCTGCCAGATCAAATAGAAATCTTACAAATCTACCCATGGTACAAAGTACGATACGTAAGGCGGCAGCTAGTTAAATGTGGGCTAATTATACCCTTTAGGAAAGTGGATAGTAGTCGCAAGAAGAGGTAGACCTTTTGCCGTTTCTGGTAATTTTTAGTCTTTAAGTCTAATATCCTTGCCTAACATCCGCATGTACTGTACTTTTTCTAGTACCTTTCTAACTTCGTTTCAATTGATGGTCTTTTCGCATCACAGAGACAGGATACGACAATAAGACAATGTGTAAATGATGCCATGTCTATGTCAATGTCAACCGTATGCCGTATCCTATGCACGACAGAAACGATTCTGTACTACATGACACACACTTAACTAACACTACCTAATCGCTGAAGAGTCATTGTTTAGCATACTGCATACTTAGCTAGGTATACTAAAGAATATGGTGCAAGACAAGCAGATACGCCTCTTAAGTGATGTTAGTCACTAGGCCGACTAGTTTCTCGATCGTCCTACGCAGCCTCGAGCGCAGCACAGCAATTGACAAATTCAACGCATCGCGCGGCATACAATAGGTATGTACACTATGAATCACTTTACACGGTCCCGAACGATCCACATCTATTCATACCTATGGATGGTTGTATTGGAATAAAAATACATATTTATACCAACATAAATACCATACATAAGTTGGTACCTAATATATATAAGTACATATGTGCGTCCGTTGGAGCTAGACCCCTTGAAGTATACGTAAGTCGTATCGTGGGAGTTTAGAAAGTTCTTACCCTCTTTTCGGCAGTCAAGGACGAATCTTACTGGGTGCTGACTGAACCCGTGCCTGTGGTCTTGGGTCATGCCAAGACCAATCCCGTCTGAGGGCTAATTAGGAACCCCAGTTCTTTCCAGCATCATACCACCACCATTACATTGCTATGTACACTGCTACAGGAAGTTACAGGTAACAAAATTCGAACATTAAGGTACTTACGTACACCCAGATTTCTTACCGATTAGGCCTAATCCGTCTCTTACCATCTACATACATCTTTTCTCCAAACTGTCCTTCATAGGGCTGAGATGACATCCGCACATTATTGCCGTTACTACTAATCATATGTAAGTAAGCATCAGGCACATCAGTTCACCCATAGTGCAAGGTACATTATGCGCTTTCGGGGAGTTCCAAAGGGATATCGGTCTAGGTAATTCAAACCCCGAATATTGACTATCGAATGGTCCGGTGGTTGATATCATGTTCCAAGTCTAGATTTTGTCTAGGTCGTGTGTATCCCGGTGGGGGAGCATCTAGGAAAGAGATAGCATCGCAAGAACTTACCTACGATGGCGTCAACACCTATCTCTTCCTCCTCGTTCCATGCCGTCCCCCGCAGTGGTAGCGATGCGGAATACGCAGGTAGGTAGCGAAGCGAAGGCGATACGGCATAGCGGCGATAACAACGTACAGCCGGCCGTATAACTGCGGACGACGCTAAACTGTTGTAGCGGTCTGATGGTAAATTAACTGATGCAGGAAATGCGACGTAGAACAACTAGTACGGTGAACCGTACATTATTATTACTCATCGATGCGATATTTGCCGCGGATCCCCTCATTCGACGTATTGTATGGCGGAATCTTGCATCACAGGGCTCACAGTACACACATAGGTACGCTATACACTGGACCTTTACTCCCTGCACCTTGCGGAGATCCATAAGCCCTTCCGCTAGCAGCTAGCAGCAGTTAACAGTAGCGGATCTGCCTTCGGTGTCGCCGCTCACACGCATGGCCTTTTTACCATAGGGCTGAGGACAGCACCTTATTATTCTCCTATGAGATTGCAGCATTCTTCCCCTCTCTAATCTAGCGAGCTACGCTATCGTACCCCGAATTAATTCTACCCTCACCTTTAGTCTTATTTTTCGCCTACTATGCAGTACACCAAGGTTCTTATCGCACCTGTAAGTAATACCTACCTATATACTATACACAACAATCGAGATAGCCTATGCGGCTGTTAGTAATTTGCGGCAATCTCAAACTAATCCCTCTAGCCCTTGCTTGGTCATCGCGCAACAAATTTTTATTTGCGGATTTGCGACTAGGCAAGGCGTTCAATTCAGCCCGTCGACGGTTGAATATTCACGCCTCGTTTGATATAGGTAGGTAGGTAACGGTGAAACCAACAGTACAGTTGCAGTTTTATCACGATAGCGGTGGCTTCTCCTTCTCCGAGCTTCCCCCAGAACCCCAAACATACGTGTAGCAATTATCCGCGCGTTATTGCCAGTAAAAACAGTTAGTGGTGCTGTTAATAAGCCTCCGCGTGACACAAAGTGCTCACGCCTTTCTGGTCGGACTTAAAGCTGCGTGCCATTCGAGTGTTACGCAGCACCGACAGCTAACGAGCGACCCAATGAGGTTACGCGATAGCTTGGGTTGCAATCATAGGTATCAATTCGCTATTTGAACTTGGCCGCGCACATGACAAATCCCGAGGATTAAGAAGCTTCAGAAGCCGTCGGCCGACCTCGAACGATTATTGATGACCTCAACTGATCTATTGTCTAAAGAACCAAAGTGCAGCAACGTCGGCAACGCCCAGAGCCTCGAAAACGTCGATATAAAGCCTTCGCAAACTCCTGCCTCAGAGTTAAGTGAGAAGCGAAGTTGCATCATGTCTCTGGTATACCTTGTCAATGTTGTAGTTATGGCGCTAAGACAGCTTCTGGCTGCATCGGTGTTAGACCAAGACAACACTGACGTCGGAGACGGCAATGGGCGGGTTTCTCGTCGCATCACCGAAACTCCGCTATTAGATACGGCTTGCCGTTCGATTGCGGACCTGTCCCACCAACTAACTGCTTGATGGGTATGAAGTATTAATTTCTGTATTGTACTTTTATTAACTATCTAAATAATGTATCCCATATTGTTTACGATCGGCAGCGATTATTTTGAATAGTGTTATGTGCTATATTTAACAGAATGAAGAGGTCGCTTATGGCTCGCGTGTGTGTAACTTGGCATTACTTAGAAGCGTTTGGTCTATGAAAGTTCAATGTCACCCAATTACCTCTTTAGGAGCATTCAATCTTAATAGTTTCTTACATAGGACTTCAATTATTCGTATTACACTGAACAACTCACATTGCTGTAATGATTCTATATTCCTACACAATGCAAATCAATTGCTACTTAGCTAGATCGATGCATCGCCGATTTACAGATTGACACTTGTACTCATAGGGCTGTGTACTTAGACTCAAGCTTTAGAGCTGCTTTAGTTTAGAATAACCTTAAGGTTACGGTTAGGCCCGCGAATTGGGGTTAATTAGTCTCGTAACAGGGATACATAGTCGTTTCCTGTAGCTGTTGTGTTACAAAGGGGCTTTGTAGCGTGACCTTCGAGCTGGGACTGGGTTGGTGGACTAGTGGACTGCGAGAGGTAGGTACGAACCCAATCCGGTCAAGGAATCGTTCGACCAGCCAATGACTTCTGCATGGGTTTCCAAATTGAATCATTTCTTGGGAAAGTGGGGAAGGAATGTACCCATGTATCATATCCAGATTCGATGCTGGGTGGTAGGTGCGTGGGTAGGTGGGTTACGTGGGTGTGTGTTCTTGTGTGGGTTCTTTCGCTGGGTGGATGTTTTGGAGCGGCGAAGCACAGATTGCACTGCATGAGACCCCGAGTCCACCGCTTTTTACAAGGGTCTTTCCCTATGTCTGCACGCACTTATATGGGAGACTGGCGGTCGGTCGAACAGTTGCATGGTGGCTAGTACGGGTCGACGCTGCCAAATCTGCAGCCTAACAATGCTCAAATCCCGATCTACAACGCAACCACGTTGTTCTTGCTTTCATCTAACCCATCTAACCGCTTGCCTGCTGCAACTGCTGCAACTGCGCTTGCATAAGTGACTTTTTACCATGTCTACGTACCCTACTTACGAACCCCTACTTGCCTTACAAACAACCCAAACAACCTTTTGCAACCCTGCAAACCTTGTCCGGATCAAGTGAGAAGGGATTAACAACAGCAAGATCGATGCATCCAATCTCCACGGTGACGCGCTTTAGCCTCAGGCGCAACGCGAGGCGCAATTTGTCACCTTATTTTTTCTCTTTGGACTAATGTACATATCCATTTATTTTTCTTTCAATTTCTTTTTTACCAACATCCCTGTTTCTTTTTGAGCCTCCTTTCGGACCAGCTTCGCCAACTTCGCCAACTACATCATGTTGGATCACATCGTCGACCCAAGACATATGCCTAGTGCCTAGACTCGACTTGCGCATCCGCGCATATCACAGTACATTATCGTACATACCATACACACATTACAGCTCAGCGCGACACAATACTTACCGCCATCTCAGCTGTCCAGTCATCCACCATCCACAATCCTCCGCACTCGTGACTCTTTTTACCGTTGCCTCCTGAGGGCATCGGCGAATGCCATGCTCCCATTTCTCGTCCACCGCTAGAACTGACACTACGGAATTTGGGATTCTCGTTGCTTCCGCCCTTTGGTGTTTCATGCATCACGGCGACGTCACCGACGGGCCCTCCATTGGAACACCACAAATCGCGGAGCATTGGCGAACGTCTATCCGATACGGACTCACCCCTTGCTAACTATCAAGCTGTTGACCGTCACCCCCCTATCGTCTTCCGATTCCGAGAGTCGATGGACGGTATGCATAGTCCTATAGTACGTCACGCCGATGTAAACTGACACCTGATACGCCGTGTATACGATGTTGGATTCTGGAACGGCTAAACCCAGGACGCACCAGACGCACTCACTATAGCGTGCTATTACTACCTTCTACTACCATTACTAATCACTAGTACGGGCTGTGTAACGTGAAGGATCAGGGCGGCGCGCATTCCGCTGAGAAGCGCTTGGCCGAGATCTGGCGACCACCATATCTTGCGTCTGTGCATTGCTATACGCCTCTTACTTGCTTGATTTGACGGGGACGTCCTGCTAGTCTCTTTTCGTGCTGGTCTACAGTAGCGCAGCTACTCACTAACGTTTGGCTGCAGCGAACTTGCCATTTTCATAGGAGGAACTCATGCCCTAAGTGTTATAGTAGAGCTGGAAAACTTGGAACTCCAGGCAGCATCAAGGGGCGCCTGCGAGCGAAGGTGATCAAGGTGATGATTGCATGTAGGCGTCGAACTATGGTTCGACATAGTTGTATGGCGGGGTTCTAGGCCCCCGCCCCCCTATCTATTATGAAGATGAAGAACATGTCATCTCTCCCTTGGGATGTCGTGCCTTACCCGGTAGCCCGGCCCTAGCGGCCCTATCTAGCTACTCCGCAGATTCGAAATACCGAATCTATCCCCCACCACGAACACCGGTCTCCCACTATCGAGCTGAAACGGGACCATCCGAGTTTGGGCGTTCATCGTCGGCGACGTTCTTATCACGGTAACATTTTAAAAAGCCTCATTTGGAGTCGAATATCAAAATCGGAAGCTTTCTACCGAAAACAATTTTACTGTGGCTTCTGATCAGCTATCAGGTGCGCCCTTTCCAGCGGAGCCTGATGGATTTAATGGATTTCCGCGAAGAGAGGGTCGCTGCCAAGGCGTTTAATACTGAAATCCCTGGTTCGACGTCCACATTAATGTAGCACATAGCGGAAACAACCATGCCACCTTGCCGCCTCGTGTATTTTCGGCCGAGGTTGACGATTTTCTGATTTATCATCATCCAGGTTCCAGTGTTTTGCGCTGGCAGGCTAGGTCTCCATTTCGGGCAGCTACAATGTCCAACGCTTCTAACGGCGTCGCGGCCGTCATCTTGAAACGCGATCGTCAGCAAGCTCGGTCCGATCCGCATCTCCGGTAAGCTCGGAATTCCACGTGTAGACAGCGGCCGAAAAATACGTAAATATCAGCAAGCGCCCTTGGCCAACGTTCGCATTGCAAAAGGGGGAGCATCATCCTTGATTTATCGTAGTACCGCATCGACAAGCGCGATGATAACGTACGGTTCGCCATCGAGATGGACATATCGCAAAGACTGTCCCGTTTTAGCTAACATGTCCGATGGCGTTCGGCCTTTACAAGCCTCCGGGCATCTTCGGGGCTTTGGGGGCTGTTGGTGCCTCTGAAAGCATATATCACATATGATATAACGAAACGTCAAGGACGGCTATTTCGTCGACGATCACCATCTGAATAACGAAACACTAGCTTCAGCCTTCTTTTGATCGACGCTGTCGAGTACATACATACACTGTATCTCGAGATAGAACCCAAAGCCGCAGCGAGTCTGGCCTACCAATTTACTCGTCGTATATATGGACCAATTAAGATGCAGCATTTCTTCGAGGGTCTTTTCAGCTGTCGGCTGTGCACAACTTGGAATTGGTATCGCTATCCTGATTTGTAGGTGGTTCCCCCCTCGAATCCTCTGGAGCCGTTGTCAGAACTCTCTTTTTTTATTCTCCATCAGAATAAGGCGCATACCCCTTGATAGAATTTCACCCGTGCGCCAGGGTTTTCTATCTACTTAGCGCATCCGGCACCTGAAGGCTGAGACCTGCTGCTGTTGGGGGCTAACAGTGCTTTTAGAAACCGTCAACGTGAAGTCACGGGCCGCACACCCTGTCAAGCGATCGTAGCCTTGGGCGAATACAAAGCAGTAATAACTAGTCTGTGTCAGGTTCTTTTGTTGTAGCGAATCTAATTGTGAAATCTGCTTGTTGCACATTTATCATGCCCATCCCATGGAATGGATTCTACCGAACAATTCCACAATCTATTACATACACGATCCAGTATGTACAAACAAGCAAATATACCCAGCGAATATGAACAATACCCCCGGTCCATCCGAGCTAGGCTGGTGTTCGCCTAGCGTCGAGGAATATTGCCAAAACAGGACCGCCGACCAATCTCAAAGCCTAACCGATCAGGTCAACAACGTGGCAACGAGGAGGAGCATACGAAACCAGCTGCCAGGGATCTCCCAAGGTTTCGCTCTTTAGTGTAGTTCTTCTGTCAGGTGAGTTGCACTTCTAAACCCTTAGCTGGGGACCGGGCTGGGCAGGCTGGGCTAAGCTGGGGCCATCCATACTTGGAAGTTCGCATTCCTAGCAGCGGCCTAGGTGTGCCAGGTACCTTTCTTAGCGGTCCATCGCCAAATTGCGCGTGCGGCACAGCACAGAATAGAAGGGCCCGCGTTGCGCCGAGTTCTTAGCGTCGCAGCATGGAACCGGCTCGGCCACGATCTTCATCGTAAAATCAAAACATGTTCATTTGATCAAGAGATACAGAGCGAGAACGAGTGTCCTGAAGGGAAGAGAGGGGCTGGATCGATGCTGTGTAACCACGCCGCCGCAGACCTTATCTTCCCAAACTTGGAGCCGGAGGGTCTTTTGAAATGCTCGCGGGCGCGCGCAGGTCCTGCAGCCACGGGGAAATCACTATATGCCTACATGACCCTGGGGGGCGGGTACGGTGGACGTCATATACCCCGGATTACTGCGTTTCCGTCGTATGGTTCTTTACACACGGCATTGGATTTCGGATGTTTTACGTCGTTTGCTCTCTGCTTACCTGGATACTACCTACCCAAGCAACTATCTTTGAAGGTAGCGGGATGTGAGCGCGGCGACGGACGGTTTTCGCGCGCACGTGGTTTGGTGTCTCAGACATGCGTGCCCTAACGCGTTTGCTAGCGACCCGGCGGCGATTGCTGGAGAGCTGTCTACCTCATCATTGCCGTCCCAAACCGCCTATCTACAGTACACTTACCTGTTCACTAGCTCAGATATATGTATGTATAGGGCAACGGGTGGACGGGATGTCCCAAAGCCACGGCACGGGCGTTTAAAAAAGACCACATTCCGCGAGCCTAAGGTCTCAGACAAAGCCACGAGGTCCCCCCTCCTGTCAAGCCCCCATTCGAAATTTCGGTGGGTGATGGTCGCCCGGCTCGTGGGGTAGAGCTGTGCCACTGGCTGCCGCGCGCTGCGCTCGGCGCTTCCACGGCGCGCCTCATGGTTTGGGTCTGTAGGTAGGTACAGGTAGTCGCCTATCTTGCCTGTCTGGCATGTGCTATATGTAGAGCGCCTGTCTCACCTGAGGCCAGGTAGGTAGATACGAGCAAACGGCGCGAAGGGAAGAGGCTGAGAAAGTATACTGGGTGGCTTGGGTATGTACACATCGGTTCGATCGTCCCAGCGCGCGGTAACCGCCGGCCCACGCATAGGCAGGCCAGACCCGAAACCGCGGCGCGAGGCTTGACGTAGCCGCATTTTTTTCAGCTTTTGTCAAGTTATTTCTTTTTTTTCTTTGGTGGGGGTTTGTTATTTTCTTCCTTTTTTTCTTTTTGCGATTGGCGCGCGGTGCGCTTGCTGCCTCTGCGGGTTTGTTGGTGCGATGCGATGCGAAGGGACGCGTTCGCTCGCCTCTACCGAGGACCCAAACGGGCAATTTGCGAGGGCGCTTGGGACATGCTGTGCGACGCCAGGGAAGGCGTAGGGAATGTTCCTTCGGCCGGCCTGAGGCTGCGCTCGGGTTGGGGGCCACGGACTCGTGCGAGGCTCGTTGGGTTGTTTATGCGACGGAGGAAGAGATAGGAAGATGTGGATTTGCATAGAAAGGGATTTGGGTTGGAAAGGGAAGGTAAGGTAGGAAGCGTAGATTAGGGTAGGAAGGAAAGAGAAGGCGGATGAAGATTGCGATGGCGTTAGCGGGATGGGACGGGATGGGGATTTTCAGCCATGTACTTGCCAGCCTCGTACGTACCTAGGTTATTTGGGAAGTTGGAGATTGGATGTTAAGGCTGCAAGATTATGATAGCGATTCTACATGCGTCGATGATGTGGCGAGTTTCCTCTATTCGTCTATCTATTCTGAGATATCCCCTAATGCATACATGATTTTAACGTATTAATTACACACCAGCCTATCAAATATCTTGCCAACTATATGTCAGTTCATCTCAGCTCTTCCTTCCAATTGCAAATTTAGTTCCATCAGGCCAACAACTTCCAAGGTTTAGTTCAAGAATTCTAAAGGCTGCTATAAGTGGTGGTTGGTCAGATCGAACTAACACCAACTTCTCCAACCTGAAGTTGAGCTAAGCTACGATGCTAGCTGCATACACATATACAGATATAGATCGGCCACGGCCGAACTATATCCTATTCATAGCCACGTGCGCGCGGCACGAACAAGATCTTCCTTCTTTTTTTCCTCCGGCGCACAGATAGATAGGCCACCTTGCTGTCGTGGACTATGTAACCCACCATACTACGTAATTCAATGCGCGAACGTCAATCAGATAAAACCCATCTCCATACCAACAACATATTTACCAGGTAAGGTAGATATATATCCACACGCGATATGTATCGTCCGTATATTCCAAGCCATATACCCACTACGTACGTAAACGCGCCGGGTTCACGAGTTAGCCTCTTTCTCTCTGCCCCCATCTGCGAAGTACACAAGCGGAGAGATGGGGCGAGCGCATGGGGCGGGGGGGGGGGAAGTATGTATGTATGTACAATATGTACAAAGTATATACCAATTAGGAGGCTCGGACTTCGCGCCGTGTGGTTGGTCGGTTAGTCGGATGGTCCCAAACCCGCACTACCGCGTGGGCTTTTGCACAGATGGGACGAAGATAGATAGGTACATAGGCACGCACGCTACAAATTAACCCTGCCCGCACGCCCGCGCCGCGCGACTAACGGGACCGACGCTGTGGGACCGCGATTCGAAGGCTGGTCCGTGGGACGCCCGGCTAAGCCTGAAACGAGCGCGAGAAGGAGAGCGACGGGGCTAGCCTTAGCCTTGGGGATAGGGATATGGAGTGGGGGAAGGTTTCTTGGTCTTGTGCGATATAATATCTGCTATACTATGGGCAGCGTTCAGGGTCCGCACGAGGGGTTCCGATAATACATACTGGTATGTATGTATGTAGGTAGCCGGGGAGTTATGATATGATAATGATCGAGCCGGGCGTGGTTCATGATCGCCTGGGCTGGGGCTCTGGATCCCGTAGGATTTGGCCCCGGGGAGGGGATGGGGGGGGCAACTTTGCCTATGTACAATACTTACATACCTCCATCGACCCTACTTGCTCAGATTGGCTAGGGCATCGACCCAGATACAGAGTTAGGATCGCGCGAGACGAGGGTAATTGGCCGATATAGTGTTGGTATGTACTTTGTTAAAAGTTACCTAGCTGACACGGTTAATTCGGTTGCCTGATCGTGAGCGATGGGGTGCTAAGGAAATGGATCTCCGTCGAGAGATGGACTTTCCACCCTCTGGTCCCGCGGTAGAGCGGCAGCTAGATTTTGTTGGGTAAGGTTTGCGACTCGTGGGTCTGGTTGAGTTGAGTACCTAATGGGGCAAATTGGGACAGACAACACGAGCTAAGCGTGTTGGGTTGGTACAACTATGGGGAGGCAGGGCGGTGGAATAGACGTACGCCGCGTATGGATACGGCGTACCGATTGACGGAAACGCTGGTGAGGGGATCGTCTATACGAGAAGAGGATGGGAAAGGAATATGGTGATGTCACGAGCGAAATTCGAAACGCCATTTTCGTAAACTGTTAAGGTACGGACAATGTGATGATATTTGTCTAGGTATTTCTAAGCGAGAGCATCATCACATGGCTATGTTTCCCGTATTGTCTTCCTCGGTTTCGGTATCGGGTCTGGGCACCGACGATCTCATGGCATGGCATAGTCACTTATAGAGTATAGCGCAACCAGCGGATTTCTACATATCAAAGAGAATCGTAGTAGTACATACCTACCTAAGAACCTATCATGAAAGCTTAGAAACAAGAAGTAATGAGGTCAAAGTAAACAAACGCCACCTCCCGCGCTCGCGGGTCAGGTCCATGTATGACGGCCGTGTCAAGATAGAGTTCTTACATGCGTGCGTGCGTCCCTAGGATAAGGCAGACCATTCGCATGAGCTGCCGAGCGAGCAGGCTAAAGTAAAGAATGTGTAGGGCTGACGATGCTATGCTATGCTGACATGCTGACGATCGCTCGGGCCTTACCAATGAGTTCGACTGTCAGACGGGATGCCGGCTTGCTTGCTGGGATCGACGGCTGGACGCATGGACTTATTGAACGAGTAAGACGGAACAGAAGAGCGGTAAGCAGCTCGATTTGGTATTTATATGAGAGGTGGTATCTTGTGTAAAGCCGTTTCCGAGTTCGCTATTGCTCGTTATACCGAAGTAGACCTTGTTAAACGACACAAGTTTAGCCAGGCTGGTACTAATATAATATTTCATTAAATATAAACTGAGCATACCATATCTTTGGTATCTACCCAGTGAGATAACTCAGACAATACATCGAATCCGTTATCTCGTATGTATAGTTACATTGCCAAAACGTTACCCAAGTTAAGTATCCAAACGCTGAGACCCAATTCACTGCATAACCAAAGAAACAGATTGAAACGCATATCCCAGAACGGCCTGCTCCAGATGCTTGAAACAATCCAAATCAAATCTCATGTCCGGACCCTCCGGCTTGGATGACAAGCACGCTAGCCTTTAGCTCACTCATAGCCATAGACTGACCGAAGACTCCGACCGTCTTCTGCATGCCATATTCTGTGTTTCCCTGATCCGCTTCCCGCAAGCTAGCAGGAAGCTTGGGGTGTCTACGCCCGACGACAATAATATCGCCTGCATTACGTGGGTTCTTTCCGACAATCTCTCTTGCCAGTTCCGTGGCTTGCTTTGCTGCTGAGCTGGCGGTGACTGAGACTTCAGTGAACATCACACGACTAGCTAGCTCGGGCGAAAGACTGGATTGCAAGGTAGATATAAGAGACGAATCTTGTGCTGTTATCTCGGTGTTGATGATATCTTTAGAGACAGATTCCGGTGAGATAGAATCCAAGTTACCCTCGGAGATGCCCACAATTTCATCATCACCTTCAGCATAGTTCAGATGGGCGATTGTGACCGTGACGAGCGGGTTTTTGGCAAGCTGAAGAACGAAGCGCAGCGCAACTCGGTCATCTACACCACCTAGGTAGGGAAAGAAAATCTTGTGAGATTTGTCAGTAATAGGGAGAATAGCAGCTTCCCTATGGCTACGATTAGATACGTTGCTTATAGTTCGAGGTAGAGCCGGGTGGTTTTTGTTCAACGTAGTGCTAAACCTATTGTCAATGAAGATGCCTGTATTGCAAACGGCCTTGGCTAGCGCTGTTTGGATGAAATCCAGATGAGCCTTTCCAGAAAAGCGGTCTTCTACCGTGACTTTGAACGGGGTAGCTGAATCGTCCTTGTTGCTCCCAACATCGCTCCACGGGATTAGTACAAAGTCAGACTCCTGGAATGACGCTTGCTCAACAACAGTCCGGGCATAAGAGTCCTCGGGAGCAATTATAACGTTGCCCGATGCTGCCACGTCATGTAGCTGAGAAAATGTTCGGAATGCATTAACCACAGGGTCATGACGAGCGTAGTCATCGCCTTCAGTAACCTTCATCACGGATGACGTACGCTCGGTAAGCTCAACAATACGTAGACCATGGACTTCGAGGGGTCGCCCTCGCGAAATCGAGGCTTTGCCGGCACCCTCCTCAGCGTGAATGCCTAGTGCCTCTCCAACCTTGGATTTTGGTGTGACGTTTTCATCGCCCAGAAGAGAAATAAATGTGAAAAGACTTGGCAGGCTATCTAAGCGAAGGTAAACTAGGAGGCGGCGTATGCCGGTGTCTTGTATCTGAGAAAGGGACTCGGATTGACTAGAGCCCTGTAACGGCTTTCCATCCCAATCGATTTCGCCTCGTTTCCATTGGTCAAGTTTCTTTTGGTACCACGGAGGGTAAAGCAATTTTGTCAGGGGTGTCGTGGCAACCGTAGTAACTAGAGCCATAACGACAAATATGGTGAAAGTTCTTTGCGACAGAATTCTCGCCTGGAGACCAATATTCTGTATAATCGTCAGTATATGCAGCACCATAGTCCATGTCGACTACCGCGACTTACTAGTACGATCAGTTCCACCAAACCCTTACAACTCATCAGTACTCCGATAGTAAGACTTTCTCTCCAGACAAGTTTTGTTGCCCTAGCCGCCAATGTGCCACCAATGATCTTACCCGAAAACGCTACAGCAATAACCCCAATGACGTAACCCCAGGTAATCCCATCGTTTAGGAGACCGAGGTTGGTGCTTAGACCAGAAAGGGCGAAGTAAAGGGGTAAGAAGAGGACTGTTACGAGATCTTCAATTTTTTCAGTTACATGGATAGCGAATCCGCCGTCGTGTGGGCAGATCAGGCCAACTAGAAAGGCGCCAAAAATGGCGTGCACTCCAATAATACCTAAAGAAGTCAGATATTCCATTCAGAAACCCATTTGGCAGGCCACTTACTTGTAAACCAAGAAGAAGTGAGTACTAGTAAAATGGTAACAGCAATCATGCCCTGAGTCGGGCCATTTTGGATGCTGCCCGTCCTTCTTAAAGCCCAGTGAAATACGGGCTTAACAGCAAACACTAGGAACAGAACCCAGCCAATAGCGACGAGTAGAACCCAAAGTGCGGTTATACCAGAGCCGTTGTTGACTAACGCGACGCACAGCGCTAGGAGGATCCAACCCACAACATCGTTCCCGACGCCAGCAGCCAGGACGGTAACACCGACGGGAGTTCCCAACAAATTGAGCTCGGACAGGATTCGGCAGAGCACAGGGAAGGCGGTGATAGCTATGGCGGTACCGATGAAGAGGGCATAGATGCCGAAGTTTATCTCGACAGTGCTGGGGTCGTTATGGAACTGGTGATACAAACCCCAGGCGATAGCACAACCAAGGCCGAAGGGAAGAATCATACCAGCCAGGCCAACAGTCAAGGCAACGCGCCAATTGGAAGTGAACAGGCGTATATCGACTTCGAGGCCGATCAGGAAGAGGAACAAGATTAGACCGAGATTGGCGACATTGTTCAACACGGGCATAGACGCAGTCGGGAAGATGTCGTTTGAAAAGCCTGGAACGCGCGCCAGGACAGAGGGACCTAAGAGGATACCACCGATAACCTCAGCGATGACGCGGGGTTGGCCAAGGAGTGACAGAGGGTAGTGAAGAAGACGGCATAGAATGATAATAATACCAGCCTAGACGTAAGAAGTGAGCAGATATCCTCTCTTAAGGACTTATTCTCATGTTTAGAGCTTGACGAGAAATTGTAGTGCATTTGCTTGTGCTTGCTGGCGTCCTAGAGTGAGGCTATAGGGTTGAGGCTGAGTAAGCCTCAGGACAACAAGAAGAGTCATACCTGAATAATGAATAGCTGTATAGGATTGGAGGTGCTGAAGACATTTGGCAAAACACCGTCCAAGATACCACCTTGGGGAGCAGGGCCGGTCGTCGTAGCAGCCGGGGCGCTCGTGGTAGTGACGGTCGACAACAACGTCGTTGTCACTGTAGCGGTAAAACTGGCCATGGCTTGCTATAGTTGTTTTGTTAACTATCGGCGCGCGCGACTGGTTATAGCCAGGCTAGGTCAGCGCGCTGGCTTCACCGTAAGCATTAGCACCAGCAGCACGGGACAAACAATGAGCTCGAATAAACGAGCCAAAGCACCGAACGATGCAACCAATTAAGGATACCCAAGGGACATATGATAGTGATTGAAGTCAATGTTCAAAATAATGAGGCTGGAGAAAGGTTGAAAGAGAATCAGGAGGATTCATAAGAATGGAGGGTCCTTGATGAGGTGATCACGGGCCACCAAGCGAGACTTGGCACTGATAGACCCCCTGTCTTTCAAAGGACTAGACTGCAGCTTCCAGCCAAATCTTGGTCAAACTTTACTTAATAGGGCTTAACAAGGGCTTAGCAAGGTGCCGATGACGACAGATCCAACTCACTGTTAGTGATGAAGGATAGCGCTAAACCTTCTAAAACGTGGCTAGATTTGGGGAATTGAAGATCCCTAGCAGCCCCAGAAAATAACCAAGCAGCTGAAAATGCGGGGGATTTATTATTCCTTTATTCTTTATTTAACATGGATGGTTTCTTTTGTTTCAAACAGATTGACTTACAAAAAGGTTATGAGATGTGACATTGTAAGGTGAGGTTTATCTTCTTTATAAACACTCTAGATTTAATTAAATGAAACTATTAAGTAATTTCAAATTACTAAACGTTATAGGTGTGCCCCCCGTGCTTTATTTTGAGTCAAGAATTAAGTATCTGTCTATAGAACGCCAAGAGTCAACTAAGAGATCATAAGATAATAATCCAAGAATACCGCCAAGTCTAAGATAGAGAATCAAGGAAAAGGCAAGTTGAAAGAATCAATTGCCTATACTGATAAATGTCTTCAAATGAGGTAATATAATAAGAGCTTATAGGTTGCCGAAATACCTATCTGCGTATCGCCTTGTTCAACAAGTGAGCCCCCCTGAACAAATCACATCTCAATCGTAGTGGTTGCAACATATCGAATCATTTCCCCATGGGGAAAATTCCTCGTTGGGACAACTGCTTGATGTTGGTTGGTCTCGGTCCATCGTAGGACGGCTACTTGCTGTACCAGTCTCATTTTCGGGTACTCACAGGAAGCTAAATAATACATACATAGATGGCCTCACTATCATATCAAACGAAGGAAACACGCCTACTTTAGAGTTGGTCAACACTCCATGGCGCTCTATCATCAAATCTCCATCATGTCATAATCGCAGATAATTCATCGGTTATACCTTTACTCCGCAATCAAGTAAGGGATTTGTCGAACCAAAAAAAGGGAGTAGAGGGGCAAGGACATTGATATCCCTTCTTACATTGACAGACGGTAGCAGAACCAATTTTTAACAAGTCCAACTCAAGAACGCCATATAAATTAGTTGGGGAAACAATATGTCTATATATTACTATTCCTCGGGCATCTCAGACCTCAAAGCAAGCTCAGATCATGCAATAGACTCTACGGAGCCTACTCCAGATATGGGACGATACCGCATCTTAGCTAAGACATAGATATGCCTATGATAATATCTAGCGTAAAGACACGCACGTTCCCTGTATGCGCGTGGATTCGTGGGAAGGCTAGCTTTATTCAAAGCTCCTGTGTAAACTGGGCTAAGTTTAGACTCTAGGTACTTATCATGTGAGTATATATTGTAAGACCTAGGGACTCATTGTCTAACCGAGAAAAGGTTCTCTTCGGGGGGCGACATGTATTATCTTTATACTCAAAAAACTTTCGATATGGGAGGTACATTTAAAATACTAGGAGGCTCAAGCTCGCGAATATAAGTTTAGTGTATACATTCGACTTCTTTGACCTCTAAGATAGGGTTAGTTACACTATATTTTCTGTGGCAATAAGCAACTTACATGTAATAAACTCGACGTTGCTCTGATACAGTATCTAGTTTATGATATCGAGAGGAAGCGCAACAGCGATATACGTCAAAGCACTTACCTCGAGACATATCAGATCAGAAAAGGGGCGTTCCTGCTATGATCCTTCAACAACCTTAAGCAACGAAGCCACCATTCTGTCTATTTCCCTATAAAATAGATATTCATCCTCTCCGCCCCCCGAAGCTCGCCATGAATTCTCAGTCGCTCACCGGAACAAATTTCTTGGTTATCATTCTTTTGGCACAGCAAACGCAAACAAGCAAGCTCTACTTTGCTTCATCCATATCCTCACTTTTCTAATACACACTTAGCCAAACTCGTAAACACTGCACCATCTTCAGTATGGTTCGTCTTCACCAGCTCCTGCTGGCTTGTGCCAGTCTATCAGCCCCGGCCCTAGGAGGCGTCCTGCCCGCTCTCCACCCTGAAGTCGCGCACTGCGCGCCTGGCACCAAGATGTGCTACGACGACACCATCTACCGGTGTAGTTCGCTGGGCACATGGGTCGGCAACCAGCAGTGCGCGCCCCCGACACACTGCTTCGAGGACAAGTATACCCAGGACGCCGGGTGCGTGGACTCGCGCGCCGAGCTGAAGCGCGACGTCCCGCCTCCTACCCGGACTGTGCGCCGCGTCCCCGGGAAGGCCCTGTCGCAGGCCATGACCCTGAACCGCGCGCCCGCCGAGGCCCCGGCGACGTATCCGGTGCACCACACGGGGGACCTGCGGTGCAACGGGCCGGTGGAGGAGATCTTCGACGACTGGTCGGGGTGGGTGGAGGTGCGGCGGTGCTCGGAGTGCTTCACGTTCGAGGACGGCACCATCGACTGCGTGCCGATCGTGTCCGGGCTGCCGACGCCCACGCCCTGCAAGCGCAACGAGCTGCGCTGCCGCGGCCCGTGGGAGGAGATCTGCGTTGACGGCTACCGCTGGCAGCCGCTCGTCAAGTGCTTCGACTGCAGCCAGGTCGCCGACGGCGTCGTCGACTGCGTGCCCAGCTCGCTGCCCTCGCAGCCGCCGCCCCCCGCCTGCGTCCCCGGCGAGCTGCGCTGCAGCGGCGACTGGCTCCAGTACTGCGACAACCTGCGCCAGTGGCGCGCCCTCGAGCGCTGCGCCGGCTGCGCCGATACTGGCGAGGGCGAGGTCTTCTGCACCCCGCTCGCGACTAAGCCTATGACCGCCGCCCCTACTAGGGCCGCGGACGTTCCGATGATGACGGTGACGACGAACGCGGCTGCGCTCGAGACGCCGATTCCCGCTCTGCCTACGATCCTGGCCCCGACTCTGGCGCCTAGGTCTGTCCCGGAGGTGGGCGGCGCGGAGGACAACCCGTGTTTCGGCGGCGAGGTGAAGTGCAGCGGGGACCGCATCGACGTGTGCATGTCTTCGCACACGTGGGCGGACTTCGGGCCGGTATGTCGTTGATGAATCCCTTCACCCTTATGACTGAATCTTTAGTCTTTATCTGAACCCCCCCAGCGAAGTATGTACCATGTAGTGACTAACTTCCATTATCACAGTGTCCCAACTGCACGCAGCTCTACAACACCAAGGTCAACTGCACCTGGGAGGACGCGGCGCAAGCCAGCAGCGTAGACACCCTGCTGTCTCAATTCATAGCAGCAGACGCTCTCCCGACTCCGGTTTGAGGCGCAAAACTACAGGATCTGATTGACTGGGTCGGAGATTATAGGTGGGCGGTTTGGCGTTCAGGTCAGCTCCGGTTGGTCGGGATGTGTCTTGACTGATTGGGTCCAGAGTTCAGGGGGCTGGGGGTGGCTTTTGAATTGTAATAGTAGTAGTAGTAGTTGTTGTAGTTGTATCATTAATGAGTATCAATTGAATGCATGACAACACGAACCTATGGCCGGATTACTGGATACATACTGCTGGCCAGGCATCGCTAGCTTTCTCACGGCGACAATGAAGCTCGATATACAGTTTATTATCATCTGGTGAGCTGCAGCTCGAAAACAGCGCCCTGCCATGCACCTTAATACAGACACAGAAGGAGGCGCAGAGACATCATAACGCCTATCGTCTCACCCCTCACCAATAGGAGCGTCTTCCTTACCCCTTTGCTTCTGGGGCAGCAACTCCGCTCGAGCTCCTCGGCTCGCAATCGCACCACTAGATAGGTATGTACCATCTCCCCAATATTCACACTCTACACTTCATACTTCGCACATCACCTCTCGCCCTACATCCCGGCACAAAACGGGAACACGAACTAGTACGCTCGCTGACTGCCTACGCCCCTACAAGGATTTGTATCGTCGCTCCAAACTTTCGTAAAGTGCGTCTAGAAAGGCTTGCCCTTGTAGTCCTTCGGCGCGAGGATGACGTTGTAGTCCAGCTCGAGCTTGGCCTTGGCGTCGCCCTCGAGCGGCTTGAAGTCGACCACCAGGTCGTCCTTGACGGCGAACACGGTGTCGGACGACAGCCACTCGTCGTCCTTGGGGTACAGCTGCGTCGTGCAGCCCTTGTAGTCTGCGTGTGTGACCTGTGGGGTCTGTGTTAGCACCTCTGACCAATGGGACGGAAGGGGGGAGAAAACTGAAACTCACCATGATGTGGATGTGCGCCGGCCGCATCGGGTGCCGGTCCATCATCTGCAACATCTGGTACGACGGGCCGTCCGTGGGCAGCGAGTACGCCGTCGGATAATAGCAATAAAACCAGTACTTGCCGTTCTCGTCCGCGCGGAACTTGCCGCGCAGGTTGTTCGGGGTCTGGTTGTCGGGGTCCTGGAAGTCGTACTTGCCGTTGGCGGAGGCCTGCCAGATGTCGAAAACCGCACCCGGGATCGGCTTGCCGGTGACGAGGTCGGAGACGACGCCGTGCATGAAGACGACGCGGCCGTCCTCGGCCGGGTCCTGGATGATGGAGCCGCCGTTCTCGCGGAAGGGCGCGTTGGGGCTCCAGAAGGGGCCCAGGATGGCGGAGGACGTGGGGTCGACCTCGGTCTCGGAGATGATCTTGTGCGCGATCTCGTCGACCAGCGTCTCGAGACCCAGGATGTCCGACAGCCGGTGCGCCTCGTTGCGCGTCTGCCCCGACTCCGCGTACACGCGCCCGACCGCGTTGATGTACCGCACCCCCGCCATCCACTCGTCGATCGTCAGCTCGACGTCCCGCGCGAAGTCGTGGATATGCCGGATCAGGGCCCCCAGGACGACGCGGTTCCGGTCTGTGGTTTTGGGACCCATGGTCTCTATGACGTGTTGTGTGAATGTAGGGTCAAATCTGGAGGGTGTGGGGGCGCTAGTCGCGCCGTTTGCGTCGGAGGCCATTTTTGTTAGTTTTTGGCGGACTTTGACGAGTTAGAGAGGTATGATGAGCTATTAGTGAAGGCGAGGTTGATGCGCCTTGGGAAATGTGAAATTATATATGTACACTATAAGTAGTATGAATAGAAGATGAGTATATACGAAGACCAGACTAGACTACCGTCCGGACATTGGCTAGATATATTCGACAGGCAAGGGAGAACTTTAGCACATACGGACAAAGACAAGCATCAAATAGAAACGCCGTCTTCATTTAAGTTTTACCACCCGTTCCTTCGTTGTATGAGCAATGTATGATGTATGATAGGTTAGTTCCTGAAGATATTCAATAAAACCCCGCCATCATCAAAAGGGCCCTATATGTGGACCGGATTACTCTCACGGCAGCCATATGAAAACCCCTTGCCTCTCGGGTCATAAATCGCCCTTACAAAGGCAGCAAGCTTAGTGGCGGGCTTCTAAAGCTTCTAGCTCGGCGTCGCGTGTTATTTCGGACCCAAGGGTGCTATTTATGTACCGACCTAGGCTGGTAGTGAGATGGCTTCTTCAATGACTTCTACGATTGGTTGCTTTTCATCAGATGAAACCTTGGTCATGGTCGTTATACTGTTTGAAGATGGACCCTGATGAATTCGAGCTAGCACTTGCTGCTATGTATCTTACCAGGTAAGATCATGAATGAAGACCACAATTGGATCCAATTGAAAATCTATGACCCAGTAATGTACGACTATTAGCTGTAGTGTAATCGTCCGAACCCTGTAACCGAGACATCCATGGTGGGGGAATTCAGGTGATGAGGCGTTTATCCGGCACTGCAGCGTGGCAAATAGAAAAGGAGATCCAGCATGTAGCCGGCCACTCGGTATCTAACGAACAAATTAACCCGTATGCCGTGATCATTTACCGTTTCCCGCTAGCGGTGCCGATTCTATGAAGGATAACGTGGGAAATGCGTATGGGAATGTCGATTCTTCCCCACATCGTGGTTCCATAGCTTCCCTAAGCAATGGTGCAATGATCCATAGGAGGGGGGCGAGATGCCGCCAGGTAGATGCGGGGACAAAATAGCTGGAATCTTCGCTTACTAGCCTGCTCTAATAAGGTACCGTCGGAGATGTCAATGTAATAACGGGGCTAGAAAGTACTGTAGCTTGAGTATTCAAGGAACAACTCTAGCCCTATTCATATCCGCATTGAAGAAAGCTGCATTGTTGTTATGATCGACCATTGAGTCGACTATTAGCGTCGAGTGATGCTATCGATTGCGCGCTAAAGGTGATGAGACGGTGGGGGCTGATTTCTTGAGTCTTCCTGTTCACTTTTTCGTCGTATGAATCGGCCACGGCTGCTCAAGACTGCTTCGAAATTCACCTGGCGAAAAGAGCCCAGAATGCCGATTCATCACTTGATGATAGGAACGTGGACTCCACCAGGGGCCATCTTCACTGTAGCTTTCGACGACGAGAAGTTAACATTAGAACTGGTGAAGAGAACCGAGATTCCTCATGATGAACCTATCTCATGGATGACTTTTGATGTGAGTCGAATCTGCCAGGCCTAGGTCTCAGCCTAGATAACTTCCTGTATACTCACACGATGTTCTCCTAGCATGCCAAGAAAAACATATACGGCGCGGCGATGAAGAAGTGGTCCAGCTTTGCCGTCAAGAGCCCGACAGAGATTGTCCACGAAACGTCGCATCCAATGAATCATGATCGTAAGTTTCGCAAGGACCTGTCTAGCCAACCTACCCGGTAATTGACCCCTGATGTTCGGCACGTAGCTCAAGCAAGCCTGGCCACAACCAACACCCGTGCCATCTTTCTACTTGCCGCAAAACAACCCCCTTACGCCGTTTATTGCAATCCGTTCTACACATATGCCGGCCATGGATCCGTCTTCTCCGTGTCATCTACCGGAGCTCTTGAGAACGACATACAGCACTATACGTATCAACCTAACACCGGCATCCATGGCATGGTGTTCGATCCGACGGAGACCTACCTCTACTCGGCCGACCTGAAAGCTAACAAGCTATGGGTGCACAAGAAAGCACCATCGGGCGAAGTCGAACTGGTGGGCAGCGTGGACGCGCCGGACCCGAAGGACCATCCGCGCTGGGTGGCGATGCATCCGACGGGCAACTACTTATACGCGCTCATGGAAGCCGGCAACCGGCTCTGCGAGTACGTCATCGACCCGGCGACGCACATGCCCGTATACACGCACCACTCGTACCCGCTGATCCCGCCGGGCATCCCGAAGCACGACACGATGTACCGGAGCGACGTGTGCTCCCTCACGAAATCGGGCAGGTATCTGTTCGCGACGAGCCGGGCCAACAGCTTCGACCTGCAGGGCTACATCGCCGCGTTCCGGCTACGGGACTGCGGGTCGATAGAGGAGCAGATCTGCTTGAGCCCTACGCCGACGAGCGGTGGTCATAGCAACGCGGTGGCGCCGTGCGATTGGAGCGAGGAGTGGCTGGCGATCACGGACGATCAGGACGGGTGGGTCGAGATATATCGGTGGAAGGATGAGTTCTTGGGTCGTGTGGCTAGGTGTAGAATTCCGGAGCCGGGGTTTGGGATGAACGCTATATGGTATGATTAAATGTTACTATATTTCGGGATTGTATGAATCTTTACAGAAGTATGAGATGATTACCTATACTGGCACTGCTAGGTGTATCAGATATGCTTACCTAATCCTAAGCTTCAGCTAGCCTGAGCTAGGTGAGTCCTAGCTCCGGAAGTACGGCAAATCTTTATTTTTCTAGCCACAACAGCCACTTGAATTTAGCGGGTTTGCAGGGGTAGCTCCAGCCCACCCAGATCCACCTACCGCTTTCCGCCACAAGCGCCCAGTAGGATTTTAGGATTTTCTTTTTTCGTCTTTGTTTCTCCACAAGAGCTTGTCTTAGTCTTATCTGACCCACATCATTAATTGGATAACCCATTCGTCATTAAGCATCCGCTTAATTCCTAATTTCTTCGTCTCACTCTCGTAGCTCGAGTTCTAACACCGCCAACGCCAATATCTTCGCATCCGCAGCTACCACCTCTCCTCTCTCCACCATCGAGCTATTCCGATTCGCGAGATCTCCAATGGATGAATTGGTCTTTTGACCACATTCATAAATACCTCATCCATTGATCCCTCGAAGCTAGTAGATCTGGTTTGATGGTGCTATAGTGTTATAGTGCTATCTAGATATCCAGATTACTTTGGCTCGGCCGAGGTGACTTTGTGACCTACACTTCGCCGAAATAACTACCTGTCACAAGGGGATATCTTGGAACCCTCAATATAAATTCTTGTAAAACATTCCGACTGATCGATCGTGTTTTCTGTTCATTCAAGTCGATTTTTGAAGCCACCTTGTAAACGATTTCTTCCAGTCTCTACCGCCGAAACATTCGAAAAACATGGGAAACGAAGGCATCCTTCGTGCTCGTTCAGCTGTTCTTGGCCTGTCTAGAGCTGTATTTCTGTCTCTTGGCCTAGTATCTGCTGCCCCGACACAATACTATTCCCGTACCCTTGACAATGCTCCCGAAGAAGCCGAGGGCGGTGCCCTCTGGGTGCTTTATGTCGTGTCGATGGTCCTCGTATTATTAGGAGGTGCCTTTGCTGGCTTGACAATAGCTCTCATGGGCCAGGACGAAATCTACCTTCAAGTAATATCTCTCGACCTCGAAGAACCTCAACGAAGAAACGCGAAACGTGTTCACGATCTCCTTAATAAGGGTAAACATTGGGTTTTGGTGACGTTATTGCTGTCTAACGTCATCGTTAATGAAACGCTCCCCGTTGTTTTAGATAGATGTTTTGGTGGTGGCGTTGCTGCCGTTGTTGGAAGTACTGTTCTTATTGGTAAGATCTCTAATAAGCCTTCTCTATACCTTTGCTTTCCAGTCGTGCTTAGTACTAATATGCTTAATTCACTATAGTAATTTTCGGCGAAATATTGCCACAGTCTATATGCGTTCGCTACGGTCTTCAGATCGGCGGATATATGTCGAAGCCCGTTCTATTAATGATGTACCTCCTCGCCCCCGTCGCGTGGCCCACTGCGAAGCTCCTTGATTGGCTACTCGGAGAGGATCATGGAACCGTGTACAAGAAGAGTGGCTTGAAGACATTGGTTACACTCCACAAGTCACTCGGCGAGGTTGATCAACGTCTGAATCAAGATGAGGTAACAATCATCAGCGCCGTCCTTGACCTAAAACGCAAGGCAGTCGAGGAGGTAATGACCCCTATGGAGGATGTCTATACCATGTCGGAGGATACCGTGTTGGATGAAAAGACTATTGATCAGATTCTCGACGCCGGCTACTCTCGGATTCCTATTCACCAGACAGGCAAGCCAACAAATTTCGTGGGTATGCTTCTAGTTAAGATTCTCATCACGTATGACCCCGAGGATGGCAAACGAGTCAGAGACTTTGCCCTTGCTGCCCTACCCGAGACCCGACCAGAGACTAGCTGTCTGGATATCATCAACTTTTTCCAAGAAGGCAAATCTCATATGGTACTCATCTCAGAGTCACCAGGGGAAGATTTTGGCGCTCTGGGTGTCGTAACACTTGAGGATGTAATCGAAGAGCTCATCGGAGAGTAAGTAATCTGTTCATCATCTTCATCCTTCACTCGCTCACAAATATTTCACAGGGAAATCATTGATGAATCAGATGTATACGTCGATGTTCATAAGGCTATCCGTAGATCTCATCCCGCGCCTAAAGCTAGGGCAATGAGAAAAGAACTCATGGCTAAGGACCTTGAGAATAGGAATGGCACGCTTATTGACATAGAAGAGGAAGACGGACACCCGCTTAAGACTAAACGAGCCGGCTCGATCAGTAGTAGGACCGAGGCCTCTGTCCTTAGTTCCAGCCCAAAGATGACGACGTTACTAATGCGAAGACGCTCGGCAGGCCAGGACGGCCAACTAGTGCATACAACTATACCGGTTAAAGCCAATTTTGAGGAAATGAGAGATCACTTCAAGCATCTTGGCCCATCTAATCCAGCATCTAACCCTAAAAGCACACGAGTATCGGCAGTTAAAATCAAACCAGCAGCACCATCAACTTCCGCTGCCCGACAACAATCGGACTCTATCACAACAGATAATATCGGCGACGATCTGATAGCTGTTATAGATGAGCGCTCAAGTCTTCTCGGATCTCAATTCAACGTTAGGGATGGCAAGGATGGCATCCAAGCTCTCCAGCAGAATTACACCGAACCTCTTTCCACTGTCAATTCTAACGGCCCGCCCGAGATCGTAACTAGCTTCGACGGAGAAACTTCAGAGCAAATAACCCGAGGCACACAAACCAAACTCAGCGCGGTGGTCAAAGACGATACCTCGCCAACAAAAGACTCTACTTCAAGCTTTGAGAGTATCCACGATGGTATTGGACGTCGAAGAGGTCACGTACGCAGTGGTAGTATAACCGAGAATATAATAGAATCCGGTGGCATCACTAAAGTTATACTCGAGGCCAGCAGTAGTTTATCAGAGGCTGAAGATGAAGGAGAGTCCACTGTTACCGCGGCATCGGAAGGAGAAGGTACATCTTCAGGGCATAAGGGGCACAAGAAGAAAAATCGCCGAAAACATAGAAACGGGGGAAAATAGGAGCATTATATCAACATAAGCATAATAGGGATATGGCCAAGGATTAGCTCGACGTCGCATAACAAGTATGCAGCATCCTATAACAGCATACTCGACCACGCGGGCAAACCCCTTATCGAGCATACACTGTACGGTCCCAGGACTTTCAACGACGATATACTAATGGTTGATGAGGGGGTATGTTTATTAGGCACGGGCCTATGTAAGAGTACCTGGACTGCTTTCGGAGTCCGGACTATGTAACCATATAAAAAAACAAGCGATCGACCAATTTGAATCTTCCAGAAGCCCCATACTTCCGTAAAAATGAAGCAGAATACAATGCAACTCCGTGCTTCTTATATAACCCCACTCTAGATCTTTGTCGTCCACCACTTTGAATGTATAAGAGCATTGAACCCGCACAGCAATTCCACTTTTGATACGCAGCTAGAATACAGCAATGGTAACGGCCAGACGAGGTTGATAACAAGTATCTAGAGACCGGTAGCCGGCGTACTCCGTGACAGTTCCCCGCTGATAGCATCTGCATAATACTCGCAGATGGCGCCCGTCACCATCTCGTCTCAAGAGTGGGGTAGGGATAATACATACATATCTACCTACATATTTAAACTTGCTGCAAAGGATGGAGCAAGAAGTGATGTTATTGAAGAAGTGATGAATTTTGTTATTGGAATGCCATAATTTCAGCTATATGAACCTGACAGGTTAGATCTACGTATACCTAAGCAAAAGACCTTGAAGTACGTGACGTCGTAATGGCTGTTGAGGACGCGTTCGTCATACCGACGGTCGATATATCGCCCTACCTCGAGGACCCATCGTCGGCGGCGTCGGCGAGGGTGATCGAGGAGGTGCGGCAGGCTTGTGTTACGAGCGGGTGTGAGTCTTATGTTTCTATAACCATTAGTTCTTGTTATATCCCGTGCTCGTACCAGTGTTGCGAATTTCGGACGGGATCAATGATTTTGGGTTTTTCTCACAACTACCTACCTACCTGCCTGTCTTATATCCGCCTTAGGGAATGGGGGACTGCTAATCCTGCTCGCCAGTCTTCCAGATCGTGAACCACGGACTGCCGAAGGAATTGCGGGACGGCATTTTCAAGGCCGCGGAGACTTTCTTCAAACTCCCGCTCGAGGAGAAGAAGAAGATGCGGGTGCCGGTATTGATGAATAGGGGCTATGAGTTGATCGGCTCCCAGGTTAGTGAATTCCTGGATTAGGATGAGGGATGTCTTCTTTGTTTTGCATCGTGCTGCCGGTGACTTGTTAAGATATTGAACCTGGAAAGGTTATATAGTACAGAATAGCAATCGCTAACCCCTAACTTTCGAACCGAGATAGGCTTTACAAGCGGACACCATGCCCGATCTCAAGGAGGTAAGCCTCTAACCACCCCTATCACAAGAGGTCCCCTTAACTCTCATCTACCCCCTCCACCACCGCCCCAATCTAACCCTAGCACCTAGGGTTTCTTCATCGGACAAGACATCCCCGCGGACGACCCGCGGTCCAAAGCGCACCCCTTCCTGATCGGGCCGAACATCTTCCCGCCCTCGATCCCGGACGAGGCGCTGAAGACGCCCACGGAAGCGTACTACGCCGCCGTGTTCGCGCTCTCGTGCAAGGTCATGGAGATCCTGGCCCGCGGCCTGCCGTACGGCGACGACGTGTTCGGCCCGTTCGTGTCGGAGGACCCCGTGTGCTCCATCCGCCTGCTGCACTACCCGCCCCAGGACTCGACGGACGAGCGGCAGCTGGGCGCCGGGGCGCACACTGATTTCGGTAAGCCTCCTTCCCCCTTTCTCATTATCCCCTACCTAGCTACCTACCTACACAAACGAAAAGGGAAAAAAAGGGTGGGAGAGAGAAAAGTAGGTAGGTACGGAAAGAAAGAAATCCCCAACTAACACCACCCCCCAGGCGCCATAACCCTACTCCTGCAAGACTCCTCCGGGGGCCTCGAAGTGCAGCACCCGGACACGCAGACGTGGATCCCGGTCTCCCCCAACGCGGACGCGTACGTGGTCAACATCGGCGACATGCTGGCGATGTGGACGAAGAACGCGTACAAGTCGACGGTGCACCGGGTCGTCAACCGCAGCGGCCGCGACCGCTACTCCGTGCCCTTCTTCTTCGACGGCAACACCGACGTCGAGCTGCGGCCCTTCGACGGCAGCGCGCCGGCCGCCGCCGCCGCGCGCGGAGGCAGGGCGCTGACCGCCGAGGAGCATATGCTGGTTAGGTACGGGGAGACGTATGGGCGGGTGGGGGATGAGAGGGCTGTTGTTGCTGTTGGGTAGGGAAGGGGGAAGGCGGTGCGTGGGTTTGGATAGGAGATGGGAGATGGAATGTGCTACGGCTGTATAAATCGTGTTACGAGTTACTTGACAAAACTGTGGCACGCTCTTTTTACAATCCAGTTCACGAAGCTTCCACCATCAAGTTTTACGAACCCTAACTTTCCAACCCTCAAATGAGACTGGCTGATTGATATTGGCGAGAACGAATGTCTTGATTCTCTAGCCATCCACCTATCCCCATATGTAACTATCTAGCTAAAGATAGCTACTAGTACAGTCTTAATAAGCTCCTAGAAACTTACAACTAGATCAAAGTGATAAACGCTTTTATAACACCCAGCACGACCCTTACTCTCACTACAAGAAGTTCCTGAACCCGTACCCCTCGTTCTCCGACGCAACCGCACCCGACTTAGGGTCGATCCCCGCCTGCCGCGCGGCCTCATCCGCCCTCTCGAAGCGCCTATTCTCCCAGCTCAGATACGTGCGCAAGATGAGCGCCAGCAGGGCATTGAAGAACATAAACCCGGCGCACAGCCCCATGCCCATGTGGAAGTACGGCGCGTCCTTAGTCGGGAACACGCGGGTGCCGAGCAGCGGGCCGCACTGGCCGACGATATTGAGGAGCGCGATTCCGGCGCCGCGCTTGGAGTCGCTGCCCTGGTTGTTGATGGTCCAGGGCAGGATGTTGGAGATGGCGGGGAAGACGCCGGCGGCGGCGAGGAACACGCCGAAGTAGCGCACGGCCACGCTCTTGCAGGTCAGCAGCAGGATGTAGCCCACGCCGGCCACGAGCGACAGCCCGATGATCATGTACCCGCGCTGCCGCGTCTTGTCCGCGATCCAGGTCGACACGATACACACGATGAACGAGAGGAAGTAGGGAGGGGCGCTGAGGCCTTGGGCGTTGATGGCGGTGAACCCCATGTTTTGGAGGATGGTGGGTAGGAAGACGGGTAAACTGCTGAATGAGACTATTTTCGATGGTCAGTTCGAATTAGTAGGAATACGGGAGGTATAGCACAAACCGTTGCAACTGAAGTACACTGCGGGAGATTCAAGTTAGTCACCATCGCATCGGAAAGTACAGCGGAAAGGGGTTAAGTGTAGGAACGGGTGTATCAGTGTACTTACTTAAAGGCGGAATCCAAGTCTTGATATCCAAAAGCGACATGAAGACATCCTTAAAATTAATATGTCCTATACGCTCCGTTCCCTCGCTTCCCGTCTGTTGGATAGCTCGTAGCTTAGCAACCTTTTTCTCCTCTTCGTTCAAGAAGCTCGCCGTGTCCGCAGAGTCCGGCAGGCGCCAGTAGGCGAGCGCGGCTAAGATAACCGAAGGGAGCCCTTCGACGAGAAACAGCACTCTCCAATTAGGTAAACTTGGGTGGCCTGAAGTTATCCCGTAGGCCAGCGCTCCCGCGAATGTGGTGGCGAGAGGAGCGGCGGACAGGAAGATACCGCATCTGAAACCTAGCTCGTGCCGCTTGTAGAAGAAGGAAAGCAGGTACGGGACGCCGGGTCCATAGCCAGCTTCGGCCGTGGCGAGGAAGAACCGGCAGACCATCAGACCTTGCCAGTTAAAGGCGGCGGCCTGGAGGGTCGAAGCCAAACCCCTGAGAACTTATGAGTTTCGGTGTGTAGGTAGATATGTTTTGATGAGATAACTTACCATACGAGTACACAGCAGCATGCCCAGACTAAGGTGCGTCAGTTAGTAGTGTATATGAAGTGGTACTTCTATAAGTTGAAAGCATGGAATCCGTCTCATGAGTAAATATTTCGCCAAGTAGACTAATGCGTAGTATACTTCTGGGGTATTAAGCAATTGAAATAGTTAAAATATTACATACTGTGACTATAAATGGTTGTTAGTTGAAGCTCAACTAGTTATTTGCCAAGGAGAACTTACGGAGGTACAACTTTCCACATTAATGCAGCCCATTCAAAGACAACTATAAGAAAGAGTTAATCATTGCTGAGTTGTATAGTATAGACTAAAGTTCAAGGTCAGGTAGGTAAAGTATAAACTTACTGTATGGTATATAGAAAATTGTCAATAACCACTACATCGCTATAATATTAGTATAATGTGCCTTATAGTAGAACATACCTATGTATTAACAAACCTGATAATGAGCATCGTCGAATCCAAGGTCCTTGCTCCTGCGGGGGTTGTTAGCACCATTCTTCTAGAGCTTATTTTCTGACAAGTAGCGCTATGACTCGGAAGACCTGTTTAGCGGGCGCCGTTCACTTTTGACAGGACGTTCACTATAGGCCATAGCGTTGAAGGAAAGTAGAACTAGTCGCATCTGGAAGCACATACATTCCGGCAGTTTCGGCATTTCCAATGTTCGAACGGTCTAAGAAAGCGACTAGATCTAATGGTTGAGAATATCAAGGTAAGTAACGAGGCTATACGAAATGTTGGGCGGAATAGAATACTCACAAAGTGCCATGACCAAGGGAATCACAGCTCGATCTATTTTCCTTATAACTCGCTTTTCGATGACGGGGTCGATGTAGATGACATTTTCAAATCCTAAAGACTTTTCGTCGACACTGGCGAGTGTGCCTTCATGCCTCTCTTGCGAGGGCTCCATGTCCTCTTTGGAAATATCCATTATGCGACAGTTGATCTGGACCGATCGACTTGAACCAATATCCGATATACAATTACATATAAATAAAGATCTGGGTCCCGAATCAAATAAATACAAAGCGTCAAAACCGTTGAAACGACCGTCGCGTGGTTGAAGGTTATGGTGGTGCGCCCGTTATATGCCAAGGAAGAAAGAGAAGAAACAAAGTTAGATAGAAACGTTGACACTAGAGAGTAGCGGTTTTGAATAAGAGTTATGTAAAATGGCCGTGGCTTTTAGTCATTTATCATTTCCACTTCACTATTAGGTATCAGCTTGTGTGAATAGGTACCGGTACCCAGGTAACTATCCCGCCTGGGTGAGGATGGGGAATTGGAGAAGAACAATCTAATCGACCCCCAATGGACACCCCTCTGACCCGAATTGACGAATCGGTTGCGTTATTGAATAACTCCTTCGGCATGAACATACCGCGAATAGGTAACTTATTGCCGAATTCTCAAGTATATGGAGTATAACATACGCGGCCTTGCCTGTTTAACGATAGTTCTCATTGAGGCCCACGGGGTAACACGAATAAAAGGCCATTCGAGAATAAAGAGACCGAGATACACCGACCAATACCAGCAACGCTAATAAAATCGAACCTATGCCGATCCCCACTAAGTGCCTTGCTCCAAATTATATCATAGCGTCCCCATGTTTTCTTAGCGTGGAGATGACATGGGTAGTTTTCCGGGGGAAAAGCTTAACTTTGAGCATCTTGCCCTAACTAGAGCTTCCAAGGTTGCTCCTATTTGATTTTTAAGTACCTAAGCACCAAACCTACCTAGTATGCTATCGTTGAGTATCCCTATGGCGGCTTATATTTAAAAATTAAGATCGAACTACCTATGATCAATTCGTCGTTGTAAGATTTACGTTTAACATGCTGTTCAATTCAGTTGGGGGAAATTGGGGTCAGAGCCAGGGTTAAAAGTTCTAAAGCTGATAATATCGAAGATATCAACCTCAGGCGTTTGGGGAGTTCGATTTTCTGCATGTACCTAAATATTAATATTTAACCTTGAATTTCTAATAAAGTGTTAGTAATATACATTAGCTCTCAAGTACCTACTCTTTGTTCATATGAACATCCCATTCTCAGCATAGCGAAGACTAACCTGATATATCGATTTTGAAGGATCAACTATGGTAACATAACTATACTGAGTATAATTATGAAAAGTATTCTAGAATTAAAACGGTATATCATAACTACAATATGATTCTGTTGATCCTCTTAGATTCTCGCTCCTGTTGGGTAGATACCTAGGTAGGTAGGTACTTAGACATAAAAAGTTGTGACCTTCTCTCGATTAGAGAAAGTAGGCAAGGGAGACAATTCCGGTATCATAGTGTAATAACATGAATAAGTCCCCAAGCATTGTTTCCGAAAAGACGTGAAAGAATCGACGCATTGTAATCCCAAGCCTTCTTCCTCCCTAAAGCAAATCTGCCCCACAATGCATTGTAGGTGCAATGTTCTTCATACAGCTCTTTCTCCCCTTCATACCTCAAAGAACTAGCATAGCCTTACGGCTTAGATAATTCAATGTGATAGTATCTCAGGTATCTTTCAGTAAACCGCGGCGCAGGGTGGAAATATGACAAGAAGCACCTACCCGCTTTGTCTCTCCGGGCATCATCAGGGTCTTTGCTCTCCACGAGAACAAAGCGAGATAGCTTCCCTGAAACTAAGCACAGGAAGGAAGAAAGAACTACACGATGTATTTAGAGTCGAGTTCGAAATGGCTGGGTTGGAGGAATGGATGGCAGCATCAGCAATAGATTATACAAGAAAATACCTAAACCATGGAAACCACTACCGTAAACCGTTATTTCGCAGGCAAGTCCGAGAAGATCGCGGAGCAGTATGAACTCTTCCATACCCAGGCCGCGGCTAAAGTAGACGTCGCCGCGTACCTCAACAGGACTCCTAACCACGTGTACTCGGAAGCCCCCAAGTGGATCAAGGCTAAAACGCCGTTCACGCAATGGACCGGGGACGTCCTCGCGTCTAGTAAGAACGCACACCTGATCGGCAACCACTCCTCCTTCGACGTAGCGCAGTACCGGGACAGCCCGGGCCGGGCCGGCATGTCGATGATCCACATCCTCGGGATCCCCAAGGAGAACATATTCAACGGGGTATCTCTAGACCGTAGCAACGTGTACCTCATCGATGAGATGATAGCCTGCTTCCGGTCGAGCTGGACCTCGCCGGATTTCCGTAGAAAGGTCCTGCTGCACCAGAAGAAGGCCATCGACAACGCGGATAAGGACGCGGACGCGTATAAGATCGCGATGGTCCATTGCCAGGCCCTGGAGCGCATGATCGATGACCTGACCGTGGATGACTTCACTTTCGGTCTGCACTTGTGGCCCGATCACAGCGTAGGTCATCTACACATGCATATCATTGCCACGCCTCCCTGGTGCCGCCAGCATAGTACCTTCGTCCACGACGATAAGACTAAAGACGCTCTCGAAGTCCGCGACTATATCCTGAGCCGACCCGAAGTTTAGATAAGTTGTTGTAGAGATTAATTGATCACCTTAGTTGCCCTTTAGTTAATAAATTGACCCTACTTGGGTAGGTAACTCAAGCTCTAGTATCTGTAACAATGCCAAGTATATATATTCGTGATAATTACTTAGGGAAAAGGGGTAAAACTTACTAGCATAGCTCCGTGCAAGTTAGCGCTTAACCCCTGAATGTTTCGACCGTCATTCTCGGACATAGAACATTCCTAACCCCCTATGCGAATACATGACGACCGGTGGTAATTAATCAATCTAGTATCATATATTCAATGAGCCTCACGTACCATACTTATGTTCACTCCTACAAATGCCTTCTTGTGCAACTACATCCACCCCCTACCTCAGCAACCCATCCTATAACTTCCCCTTACCCTGCTCCCTCCTCTCCTCTCGCGTGCTCTGCATACTCCTCAGCAGCGCATACAAGCTCTGCAGGCGCGGCATCTCCACGCCCTTCGCCCTCGCAATCCTAACCGGATTTCCCAGAATAACCTCGATCTCCAAGGGGCGGCCGGCCTCCCAATCGAGCAGCATGCTGGGCCTAGCGCCGGCGTTGCGCTCCGTGCTACGGACGATCTTCTCGGGGCTCGCGAGGGAGTCCGGGAACGGCGCGCCCAGGACGCGGGGGGCGGCGTCGCAGATCTCGCGCATGATGCCGAGGGCGTGCTCGCGCAGCTCCGGGTCGGTGAGCTGGTCGGCGTTGCCGCGGCCGCCCGACAGCACGGCGGTCGGGTTGAAGGCCGCGTTGATGCACAGCTTGTGCCAGCGGATCGTCTGCAGCTCGAGCTCCGAGTGCGCCTCCGCGTCGCGGATGCCGCCGAGCGCCGTCCACCAGTGCGCGAGCGACTGCATGCGCTCGTGGCTGAGGCGCGCTACCTCGCTGGGCTGCGAGTCCGCGGGACTAGAGCTGGTGCTAGAGGTGGAAGGAGAGGTAGGCGCGCCGAGCCCGTGGCCGTACGGGCCCAGGCTGATCCGCGTCCACCTGTTCTGCCGGATGACCCCGTTCCGGATCTGCTCCGCGCTGATGACGGTGACGGCGCTCACGATCGGGTTGTTGGGGAATCGCTTACGGTACGGCTCTTCGACCCCAACACCGTTTTGTATCAGCACCAGACACGACTTCTCGCTGACTAGCGGTGCTACCATCGCTGCATCATCGGTCCGATCGGGTAGGGCCTTCGTCGTGATTATGATATAGTCCCACCCATCGCTCGGCGGGGGTTTCCCGGTACCAGCGCTAGTACCAGGGCTTGATGACGAGGCGCTTGGGACGGCGGCGTCGATGTTGGGGAACACGGCATAAGGCGTGAAGGTATAGTTGCCGAAGGAATGGGTCTGCAGCTCTACAGCACCGGCGGCGGCGATGGCCTTGTAATTCGAGCGCGCTATGAGCGAAGTGTAAATATTCTGCGAGGGCTAATTTTGTACGATCCCCACCGCCGCGCGGCGCGAACCAGGACGATCAGCGCGCGTTCTCCTGCCAGGAACTCGTGGAGGGGAGTGGTGGTGGTGGTTCGGGTCCTACATGATGTAGCCGGGACGCATAGAAGCAGCCTACGGCGCCGGCGCCAACGAACAGGATGTGCACCGGCCTATCAAGGGTCGCGGTTAGCTCTACGCGGGTCTTACGGTCTTACGATGGCACGACGAAGAGGATCGGTGGCGCACTTTGCCGGCTTGTCAGAGGAAGCCATTGCCGGCGTGGCTTCTTACGGCCTTTTTTTAGCACCTGACGATGATTACGGTTGCAGGGGCTTTTGCTGGTGAGACCCGACTTTGTATAAACGTTCGATGTGTGTGTTTAATGGTTGGATGATAAAAGTGCCCTAATGAAAGTGATGGTGTTGATGGTAAGATGGTAAGACGGTAAGATTTGTGGATTGAGACAACTTGATGCTAAGCCGAAGCCGCAAAGCTTAGACTTTTTAGACTCTTTAGACTCAACTGAAATGGAGCTTGGACCTCATTGAACTACCGAGGTTGTATTTAGTATCTAATACTTACATACATGCACTAACTTAATTAACTTTAGTTATAGTTTTTCTATATTTGGATGTCACTTGGTTTTTAATGTTACTTGGTAATTTTAGTTAGTTACTTCTAAGTTCCAAGTCACAAGTTGGTGGCAAAGTGAATCTTAACAAAACATCGTCGAGATAGTCGAAGAAATTGAAGAACCTCAGCACAACAAACCTAATCGAGACAAGCAAACCCCACGATATATCATCCTACAATTAAGCATCGTCAAAAGGTCTCGGGAAGAGATACGCTAATCGGCTTGGCAGAGCGATATTCGCGTTGAATTATTCAGACATGACGCCGGCTTACAAAAGATGAAATCCGCCTGCTTGGCCTGATTGTTGCATGCTTTCCTCACCTCTTGCTTTTCGGAACCAAGACTTCTGCGTTTCAGGCTGGCCCGGAATCAAACCTCACCTCTCGCCTAAGGACGCGAGCAAGCAGCATATGCCGAGCATAGTACCATACGTACGTCTATAATCCATACATCCATGAATCCGTACGTCTATAGGATATGTAGTATGGCCGTAGTATAGTATCGTATACCCTACGCGTACGACCCTTCTAGAAAACACCAGTCGGTCAGTGCATGCGGCAATCGATCTACCCTTACTTACATACCGCCTCTGCTTGGCGAAGCACCGAATCCGAGACACATGCCAGATCTAGACTCAGCCGAGCCCTCCTACCTGCCAACTCCCCCAAACCCCGTTTCCGACCCGTGGGCGGCCGTGGTGTGGTGTGAGCCCAAAAAACCGCTACCCTTCTCCAGCATCCTTCAAGGTTCCTGGGGGGGAGACCAGGCTGCCCAACTAAAACTTCTTGGCCCTTCAGCTCGCGCGACCCTCGGATTTCTGGGCACGTATTAACGTGGCTCCCGCGCGAGATGCGGCGCTAAATCTTGTCAGACGGCAGCGCCCGTGTAACTAGAGAGGCTTGGCCCAGCCTCGGACCAAGACAGCGTGTGTGTTTCCCACGCGCGCGGGCGCGCGGGGGGGGGAAACTTTCTTCCCGTGTGTCTCTGTCTAACCTGGGTAACCCAGGTAAGGTTAAAGTTAGTGTTACTCGCTGGCGCGCGACTTGGGAAGCACGACGGCCGGCCAAAGCCATGCCCGTTGAGAAGAGGCGGCGCCGGGATGGCGAGCCAAGTAAAAATGGGATGCGCATGTGCGTGATTGTGATCGGTGGTGGGTGGTTCAACGATCACGAAAGAGAATAAAAGAAGCAGGGAGGAGGCCAGTGGGAGTAGAGTCGCGCCCTACCCGCGCATTGGCATGTCTCATCTCAGCAATGATTGCATCACGATTACTGCGCCGATCGATCTCCCTCGTGGGGTGGATTGTGGCAGGAAGCAGGTAGGTAGGCAGGCAATAGGTAAGAAGGCAATAGGCAATTATGAGGTTCCACGCCAGCCTTCCCCTTCGGACCCGTGCCTTGTTTTGCCACGTCCGTTTTTCCCCTTTTCCCCAGGACACCCGCTCGTCGTCAGACGATTGCGCGCGCCGCCGTAAGATTGTTGGTGAGGAAGTGCGGATGACAGCACAGGGTTTTGGTCCTAAAGGCTACTGGCGAACTCACGTCAGCAAGAGGCGAAAGGGGAAGAGAGGGGAAGGGGGGGAAAACCGTACACACAGAAAAAATTGGCATACTGAAGCGTGCAGGGGGGGTTCTTGCAGGAGGTCCGTTACTTCCGGTATTATCGTTACACGGTCCCTCGGAAGACCCTCCGGGGGCACGTTCAGGGGCGCTGGGCAGAGGCGGTTCCAGCCAGGCCTACCTCGCACGCCGAGACGCACGACTCATTCCACTGTAGGCGATAGGGTCTCGTATCATGGGGGGGGAAACCGAGGCCTGGCCTGGCTCTCCGCCGGCGAAGACGCGGGGGTTGTTTAAACAAACGTCGAAGGCAGATAGGGGTCCTCCATACGGGAGGAGTGCGACCCAGACGCCCAGGACGTTCGCGCCCGTCCCGTGCGTGCCCTAGGGCGGAGATTAAAAAAAAGAGGGCTAGGATTTAAGCAGTCTAGGGACTTAGGGTTACTCATTCCTATTTCGGTTATGTCTAACCGGCTCGATCTCCTCTGTCACGGGTATGTATGGGTATTGGATGCAAGTACGTATGTATGTAGGCATTAATACTATTTGACTTTAAGATTTTCTAGTGGCAAGGGCAAGAACTTCGGTTTTCTTGGTACTGGTAAGGATAATCGTGTCTGTTTGGAGCAGCCGAGCAAGGTTTGGTTCGTCGCGTAAGGCATATCCCCGGCGGCACATGTTGTCTGGTACGGCAGCCAATATCGCATGCAGCTCTTGGCTAGATCACATCTTTCACATCTTTGACAGCCGCATTAGTGTCGCGCCTGGCTCGAAGCTAGGGAGGTTGCTGTGTAAGGTGTTGTTGCGTGTGGGTGCGTGTGGCGGCTTTGTGTGCCTCGAATAGGGAAATCCCAAGTGCCCTCGTCGAGGGTTGCTAATCGCTCTAGGTAAAGATCACAGCTTCGACCACCTTGGATCGGACCCTTTCTTTCCCTCCCGCGTGCGTGCGGGTGCGCTGTGTTTTGCAGGCCCCGTCACAGTAGCATGGGAGACCATCTCGACCGTTCTCTCGGATTGCCCAATGGGCTGCAGGGTTACGGCGCGCTGATCACCCTCCGCTAGCCGGCTCTGAGGAGAAAAAAAGAACGAAAGCTCGACGACGACAACCGTCATCGCCGGCCGGCAAAGCTTCGCCATTTCTGGGGAGCATGCGCGAATGGCGTGAGGGAGACAGGATCGCGATAGAAGTTCGAGCGCGGACTGGCGAACGGATGGGATGCACGCAATTGCCCAACCCCGCAGATAATCGCTGGACGGCGCAGCCTATCCCGTCCCTCAGAGCTTACCCCAGCCTTTTTTATCCCGACTAGGTGCTGATGGATGGTCGCCGCGGGGGTGGTGCTGCTGCTGATGGTGGTGGTGGTGGTGTAAGCAGGGTAAGGAAAGCCCAGAGTCAGGGTTCGAGTTAGAGGAAGGATCAGAAGCTATCAACGCCGTGCACGGATAGAGTAACAAGAATTGCAAAACGCGAGATTCATGTACGTAATTCGAAATTCTTCGCAGGATACCAAGACATGTAAGCGGAATCTTGGCTCCTCAGCCGTAAAGCTTAGCCATGTGTGTGATGTGTGATACCTATTAGTCTATGTTAACTACACGCATCCCCAGGTGTGCTGCCTTCCGCGTCTATCTCGCTTCACGCTTCCGCTTCGATACCATCACCTACGTCATGGAGGTCATTTGACACGAGCCTGCTACTGTAAGGTCCTTAGCCTAGCTTCCCCTACGCTTATTTTTAACGTGTTTGGCGATATATCCTCAGGCTAGTCCGGGCATGAAACATGGTAGAGGTGCTCTTATCAAAGTGAAGTGGTCCGCTCTCGGCCCGTCGTTTTGCTGTTCTGTGGATTAATCAACAGAAACCCCCAAGCAGGGGACGTCAGCTTCGAACAAAGTGACGACGATGATAACATCGGCCGGTTGCCACGGACTCTCGATTCGCTTTCGTTCTAATATCGTGATGGGGGCCGCGTTTACCTTTCCCTACCTAACGTGCTGAGTGTCTAGAACTTTAGCCGATTATCCATTATCCACGCATTCTCTACACCACAAGTCTGTGTTATGCATCAGTCATGAGATATACCCCATCAAATTATTTATCACCGAAGTTTGGGTCTGTTCCGTTATATGTGTAGCAGTATATTTGTGACTACGGTTACCTAATTCTCTAATAGCTTGACTAGGGTCTCTCGAAAGCCAAGTCTCCAGGTTCTCGTAATAGGAACAAATGGTATCGCATCCCGTTCATGCCAAGGAGAGATCTCCGCTGAGGATCTGGGAAGGCCATCGGAAGACTTAGTACAGGCGGCGGAATTCATGAAACCGTCGTCGACTGGTTCACATCCTGCCGCTAATATCAAGATGGTGTGGAGGAAGCCGTAACATTGCATGATAGTCGCTCCGTAGCGTCGGGAAGAGCCCGTTCTCCAGCTTCTCGGGTTTATTCCCGTGCTTGATGTGCAGTAAAAGTGTGATAAGAACCGAGACTTAAAGGAATGTCTATTTTGGAAATGAACCGAGTCGCATGCCTCACAGGCCTAGGCTAGTCCTTCCCAACTGTCAAACCATCATGTACCTCCGCTGAGGTGGCGGCTATATGACAGGGGTTTATATTTACCTATATGTCAGCTTAATAGCCTTTGCCTCCTCATTGGTCCTGGCGGATCGCTGTTGTCTGCGACAAGTAGATGAGAGCCCAATCTGACACGATCGCGGCTAGCATATACCTTGCTAAACAGAGGAGAAACGGAATGAATACTGAGACAGTATAATGAGATGTGACCTCTACTGATTCCCGGATTTTCAATAAGATACAAAACGATCTCTCAAATCCGGGCGCCCAGCAACGGGTACATAGTTTGATCTTTGCCAGGAGCGAAAACACTCGCGCCACGGGTGGGACAGCGAATGCCGATATACGTTTAAAACGTATGGCTGGCATGGTTTGGTTTGTTTTGGTTTGGGTTCTTCACTTTTTTCATCTTCAACAAATAAAGGAGAGCTAATGTATTCTGGTGAATATACTAGGACCTACCGTTTTACCTCTGGGCAATATGCGCATAGTGATGAACCTAGACGCCCAGAGATATTGCCACGGATAGAAGAGAGGAGCTATCTGTCGCGAAGCATGGCGACGCGCCAGTATCGGAAGGCATGGCCGTGGCGGGTTGTCTTGAGCCGACGGTGCTGGCAGCTAACCAACAGGGGAGCCAGAATAATAAAATGAAGAAACCTACATAAACCATCTGAGGTCGAATGAAACCCGAAGCTCCGTGGTAGCGATGGTGTAAGTACGTTACAGCGTCCTCATCATCCAAAGTCGCGAGCCGTGGAATTCCGCACCCACTTGGTATCTGGGAGCCACTTAGCACAGCGGATAGAGTCCAGGACCGGTCTCCTGGGCAGCGATGGCTCACATCGGCAGAATCAAGCTTTGTGAGATATCCATCGAAAGCGGGGAAGGCCAACAACAGGTGTAACTTAAAGGGCATCTTATGAGTTACATTGATATTGGGTGGTGGTGAGGTTTGTCCAATGGGACTAAGAAATAATTGTTAGCTGGGACGAGGGCGTTTGGGGCTGATATGTTTGTCTTCCATCTGATGAGATTCCAGCGTGTAAAAAGGCTGCAGTGCGTGTGGGGGGGCCACCCAGTGCCGAATCCGTAGCAACAGAACACGGGCTCACGCGTGGGAGGTGTCGCGGAGTTCTGGTCTGATCTTAAGCTTCGTCCAATCACCGTCGCTTAACCCATGTACGCTGCCCTGCACCTTGTCTGCAAAGGAGCAGTTGTAGATATGCAAGGCTTTACGTCCGCTCACATCTCAAATTTGCCATTCGCTGCAAGGCCAAGGAAAAAGCAATTGCTGCTCCGGGTATGCGCATGCGAACATTATGGCAGCCAGCCGAAGCAGACTAGGTATCGAGACCAGATGGTCGGCGATATAGAGCAGCGATATGAACTATGTCGAGACTAGTTCGAAACTGAGAGAGAACCCATAAATTGCCAGGTCTGGTGGGCTTCCGTGGCTGCGTGGGAGACGGTGGTTGTGTGGATTTAGGATGCTGGAGGCGCTGATGCTTCCTCTGAAAAGGATGCATGAACGGTTGGGGCTTTTATTACGCAGACAGTGCGAAGGAAGCACAGTCCGCGTTCGTGGATACTGTTAAGGAGTTGCCTAATAAGGCGATATTCTAGAAATTATCGTAGAAGGCACCGGACGAAGGTAACTCGGGTAACTAGAAACCCAAAGCCTCGGGTGCTTCCACCTCGGCCCTCGTGTGCGCCACAGATCATTGGACGACAGACAGGTCGCTGAGATTCGGAAAAGTCAGCCCAAGCGTTCGTCATTTTAGCCGCAAAAGATCTGCTCGTTCCTAATTCTGGCGAAGCGCGAGACAAACTGGTGTCATCCTCCCCTAAAAACAGACCAGACTAGGGTGGATGATAATGTGTGACAGCCACCACCCAAACGTGGGGTTCAGCATTACACGAAATAGGGAACGGCCTTGTCGCATTGGCGGTTCAACTTGCTAGATCAAGCCTTCCGGTCGAAGGGCCCTGATAACGCACCATATACTCCTTACGGGGTTTTATGAGCGATATGGGTATCAATTGCTCGCAACCTAGTGGAAATGATGTGAACGAGGAAACGGACCGTGACAGGAGCTTTTCCCCCTTTTTCTGTTACCCACGTCTTCAAGGATTCTTTGCGCCTACGCCCCTACGCCGTTGGCAAGCTGAGTGCGCTTCGTAGGTAGGTGATGACTGCTGATGTGTTCCGCGCTTCGACACAGGCACCGTAACTGTCAGTGAGAGGGTGTGCTACCCGTTTTTTTTCTGGTACGGACGTTTGGGTGGCTGATGGGGGGGACGCCAGGTCAGATCCAGGGGTCCAACGCGTCGCTCACTGCCAAGTCTGGGTATAGGTCGCACCGACTAAGACCGAATGGACGGTCTTGTGATGCTGAGATTCTGGCGGACCCGAGCGAGCTGTGTTGGGTGTCTGGGGAAATCCGCCATGCCGGGCCAAAACCGAATGGTATGTTGAAATGGCAAATATGCTCGTACAGTCACATATTCCAACATCTAAATATGGAAATGGCGACAGGAAGGCCCAACTAAAAGGAATGATCATGACCTTTTTCAAGATATGTAGGCAAGGGGATCTAGTTTGGTTGGGTTGATTTGCAGTCAAACAAGCAAGTCTAGCTAGCCATGTAGAGACTCGAGGCGGTCAAACTATTGCATAGTAGAAGATAGCTGAACTGTTTTGCCACCGATGAGACTCTTTTTGTCTGTCTAGCCCTATACCGAACGGCAATACTGATGATGCTCATGCTGGAGAGCATCAGTATGTTTGTTGCCACGGCAGTGCAGGCGCAGGATTTACCTGTCACAGATCGAGTAGCATACCCCGTGGGTAAGTTAGTGGCACATCTGGCTTCGAGATGAACTACTGCAGTGTGACAAACAAGACTACGTATCAAGTAGACAAGGCTGAAGCGGAGGTAAGAGAAGGGGATGGGGGAATGGGGGGAGGGGAGGAAAGCCAGCGAGCAATAGGATTAATGCTAGGGAAGATGGATAGGCGCGCGGGATGGCAGGATGGATTGTTCTGCGTTGCATTTTCCTGACGGCAAGGTCAAAAAAAGACTATGCGAGGATGCGAGTGACAGCTGCAAGGTTCCGAGGTTGCGAAGGGAAGGCCTCGCAAGCGACAAAAGCGACATGATTGATAGAAAACCCGGTAGGTTGGTTGAGGTATTCGGTTGCAGCGTAGCACAGCAGTCGATGCTACTACTAAAAGAAGATTCGATGGAAGGGCCGGAGCAAGTCGGGTTGGTTGGCGATTGTTCTATGATGGTAAGGCATCTACGGGATGGAAGGGTGAATAAGGAGAATTGGGCAGAGAAAATTCTGAATAGGTGTGGTAGAAATGAGATATGAGGTATGAGGTATGGAATGTATGTCATGTAGGAGATTCTTCGGCGGGTTAGGCGTGGTTAGAGTAGAAAGTAGGAGAGAAAATTTTCACGGCATCGTGACGTGAATTTTCTTGGAATGGGGGTGGATTCGGTGGCAGAGAAAGATGCGGGTGAATTTTTTTCTTTCTGAGTGGGAGAAATGGAAGAAGAGAGAATGAAAAGTAAGAGTTTCAGTTAGAATAGAATAAAATAATTATAATTAAAATACATAAACTTTAAAATAAAAGCAAGGAACCGGAGCGCTCCGGGACGTAATTGCTGAAGACGCTTGCGCTAGACGGGGTAAGTGCTTTCTAATGGAAGTCACAGGTAACAAATTAAATCGTTCTTTCGGCCCGGTCAACAGCCTCGATATTCTATTTTTTTAATTGTTTAAATTAGGATAAGGCTAGGCATAATGTGTACTATGTTCAATTTATTCAATTTATTCGATATGTATGTATTATGTATTGTGTATTATGGATTATGTATTGTATGCACGTTAGGAATATTCTACAGCATCAAATATAAAATTATAGCATACATATGACATTTTGATCATTTTGATTCCATGTAGTAAGCTGGTTTTGTTGTCCTGAAAATCCTATACCGACATTTTGGTCAGCCTCCGAGTCCGAATATTACATGGTAACCATAGAATTATTAATAACAGTGCGCACCTTGGCCTGCGTGGCTCTGTGGGATTCCCATCTGCAATAGCCTTACATAAGGTGTTAAGGTAATTCTCATGATGTATTTCGTATTCTTCCCTAGCTTCCGTAGTTCCCTTAGTCCCTTGGTGGTCCCGTTACATGAATGGCGCCTACAGCGGCGGACTGGAAATTTGTTGATGTCAGTATTACGGTGTGTGCAACAATATGGACCTACTACCTACTACATAGCACTCCTCCGTATTCCGTATTCCGCCAACCTGTAAGATTAGGGATTATGTACGATTGGCACGGCTGCTACGGCTGGATACGGGGGTGTCCGCTTAATTCGGTCGGTAAGGGTCCAGAGAGGGTCGGACTCAATCTGCGTTTACTGTATCAAGCAACTACAGTAATGAATGAGATCCTTCTCCAGTACCTAGTAGTCGATAGAAACTTTCTGAAACCGTATCAACTGTTGAGATATAGAATACGGGATAGGCTTCAAGTGAACCTTTCCCTCATAGGAATCTGCTTTCGTAGTCTTCTCGATTTGGCCATCGGCCATCTGTGTGTTCCCACAAAGGTAGTAAAAAAGTCTTGGTAGTTTCACATAATACTATAACGTCAGATGAACTTCAATAATTTCATCTTGCTATTCGGACTTTTCTGTCGCGGGTGATAATGATCGCCCGGAACAACTTATTATGTTTGTGTGTGTGTGTGTGTGTGTGTGTGTGGTGTGGCATCAATAGTTGAGGCCGAAGGCATAATCCTATTGCTGGAATAGACTAAGTCTAATGAAGCCATATAGCATATCCGATCTAGAACGGAGTGCCGAGAAGGCTGTTCTAATTGTCACGATCCCCTGTCTTCGTGGGTTAATAGTATGTAAACAAGATATGTTAGATCTGTATAGATAGACCAAGAACGGGACGGCCCTTCTAGAAAACCATCCAATCTATAATCTCCTTCAACAGCCGGAGGATTGTCAGCGTCCAAGATCCCAAGAGGCATGGCAATCTATACCCGGAGTTACCATAAAGATTAAAAAAGTCATATTATTACCGTTCTCCGTCTGAAAGTGATCTGAATAAGTTCCTGGGCTTGGCCTTTTCAATTTTCCCATGCGCCTCGAGTCGTTGGTCAGCAAAATTGACTTATCTACCGTCGTATCGCCGCGATTCCGGGTCCGCAGCTCTGCAAATCTTCGATGGCCAATGCAATATTAACTGACACGAAACACTTGGCAGCCAAGCTCTCACTCAGATATGTATTCCTTCCGCGCGCCTTCATGAACAAACGAAAGACCGAGGCATCAAAGTTCATGAGGATATTCGAAATTCGAATTGCTTGGTATTGAAACCGGTAGGCTCTCCGCCGACCGAGGGTTTGCTTATTGTTCCTTCAGGATGCCTGTTCGTATAGATCGACCAACTAACTTATAGCCTTCTACTGAAGTTTCGCCGCATCCGGTACCTTCTATCCTCCATCTATCATCGACCTACCTAAATCTCAATCGCGTCGTGCTCATGATCGACCAAGATGAGGATTTATTTGCCAATGTATAGCCCGTTTCGCCAAGCAGATTCGTAAACACATACGCATACGGATACACAAGATCGACTTGTTAGAAACAGCTACGATTCGATTTGCCAAGGGCCAAGACGGCGGCACCGCTGCTGAATGTTTGTCGTAGGAAGCATTCCACCGCGGTAGTCGAAACTCCCACGTACTAGCTGCCCAAGCTATGTAACGCCGACGACGTGTAAATTGTACCATACGTACTACCTGACGTTAAAATACATAGCCTGGCCTTTTTAGCTAACGACCTTAGGCTTCGGAATGTCCCGCGATTCCCGAATACAATGACCGACTTACACCACAGTTGAACCCGCATAGGGGCAGGCTCATGTGCCAAGAAAAGAGATGCGCGCCCGTGAATCAGATCCTAAAATAATATGCATAGCAGGCATAGGTGAGATGCGCGTAGTAGGGAATACCCTTCCAAGCTTCGTACATTCGCCAGAAATCAAAACCAAGCTCGGTAGACCTTAAACCACAGACCAGCACTTGCTGGCTCGGCTGTCTCGAATCGGTCTAACTGAAAAGGATTGAAGGTCACCAAAAAAAAGAAAATTTAAGAATAAACCGTCTGGCAACCGTAAACGGATCTTTTATTCCGACATAGGCAAAGGTAGCCGTACCTAGTGTAGAGTTAACCGGTAGCTGGTGGCTCCTAGCTAGGCCAGCTACGTACTATGATATATATTACCTTAGCTTATTAGTGAATAATAATGAAATAGTCTTGCATAATAGCATGTATTGTACATAGTAGTATGTACTAGCTAGCTTCATCTCACTCCGTGCGTCTGCAACGGAACGTTTTCTATTCCATCGCGGCATGGGAACCCTGTCCGTTGGACCTGTAAGTGATCCCGCCCTTGGCGGACTTTCGCCTGCTAGCCTCCCCCCAGTCTATTCCCCTACCTATCCTTTCACAAATCGAAGCTAAGGAAGTAGGGGCAGTAGGTAGGCAAGGTTGGCACGGTAGGCTGAGAAGCGCAGCTCGCGGTTGGCTGGTCCGGCGTGGGTTGAAAGGTCCCTCTCCCAACACCGATGTAATGCCCAGAGATTCTTGGTATGTCTTGGGGGGCAAAAAAATCCTTGGATCTAGTACCGTCATCTACCTACGAATTCGCAAGCCGTAGCCGCGGAATATGTTGTACATACATAGGCTCAGTTTACACACTAGATACATACATCCATACCAGCATACTTACACTACACTACGCTACGCAGTAATCAAGAAGTTTCGTTTGCGTGCCCACCCCCGTTTTTATCTCTCGCCCTTTTCCTACTTGAGTATTACCGTGCTTCACCATCTGGATTCTGGAGGACCCTATTCAGGCCAAACCAGGCGGGTAGTTCAGTCACCCCCCAGCCAATCCACAAGCTCCGTCATTGTTAGCCATGCCTGGGGCGCCATTAGCCCGTGATGACATCCATCAACAAGTATATTCCCGGCTAGGTTTGCTGTAGAAGGACTAAGTACATTTCCTTCGCTTTGGGCTTCTACTTTCAACGCTCGCAAAGGCCTACTCTGTTGACCCTTCCCTCTCCCATTCTCTCTCACATCCCACCAGGTAATGATAAGCCAACCCACCTATACCTTACCAACTCCATCCTTGAGTTGAAGTCTTTAAACCTCCCACGTTCCCCCTTCCCGTGCCGAATGCTTCCGTCAGTCTCGTCAACTTCTCATACTAAACTAAACCAAACCCTTATCGCCATACGGGAGTTTAACTCTAACTCCCATATCCATCCATACATATCACAAAGTATACAGTATATACTTTTTTCAACCTAGCCAGCCTCAAGTTGAGATCAACTTAAGCAAACGGCAACAAGGCAACATAACACAACAACCACAATAACAGCAAGAGCAATAGTAACTTAGACTGACCGGATCGGTTTAACTCAACTACTTCAGTGTTCAACTACGTATCCTCAACTATCACTTAACAAGTAGGTAACTTTTGCGCCTGGAGGTTTTCTGTTAAGAAACACGACTTACACCCAACTCAGTCATCCATCTCCGATAGTCTCCATCTAAGGCAGGGCCTTTTCCCGGTCAGATTCTATTAGCCGCATAGCACCGCCGAGAGGTATCGCGCTGCACTGTGCGATCTAGTTCAAGCCCTTCAGCCCTTGGTATGCGTTTTGGTGCCGACGGGTGATCACCGCGCAAATCGAAAAAAATAATAATACGGCAACCATTGAAACTCAATTCGCTTCCTTTTTTTTGCGGCTCCTCGACGGGGTTAGAAAGGACGAAAAAAAAAGAGACCAGTCAGCCAGCCAGCCAGCCATAACAAGAGTTCTCAAACCACAATCGCCTCAAGAGCTAAAAAAAGGAATTTTCCAAGCGAAAATCCGAAAGATCTCCACTCAAACAATCACTATTTGTCTTTTCCTGGACAAGAGAACTCCTTTCATCTATTTGTCTTTCTCTTAAAGCCTTTTTTATTTTATTTTTATTTCCATTATCGCGAAAGCGGTCTCCGGTCTAGCCTCGGTCATAGTTCAAACCTGGAATAATACATCACTTCCACACGACCCATCACCTAAGCTACCTTACTACTTACTACTCTTACTCGTTCCGGCTGGCCTACTTTCCAACTCTCACACACTTCTCACTCTCTTACTTACATACATAACATACATACTTACTTACATACTTACATTACATACGACACTACTTCGCAGACTGACTGACCTAACCCTTGGAGATGCGTGCATAAGGATTTGGTTACGTACCTTAACCAGCAGTTCCAGTTCCCCCGTCGCAGCGCACTCTTTCTTCCTCCCCGGTCCGCTGCAACGCAACCTACTAAGCTTATTAGCTGCCAATTCGTTACTCGGGCCTTTGTTTGCCTACCCCCTTGACCTTGGGCCCTTGACGCCCACGTTCCAGCGCAGCAGCCTCGAATCTAACCTTGGACCCGTCAACCGTCGCTGTCATTGCACCACCACCACCACCACCACCAGAACCCGAGCGCACCAGCCGCTCCTTTGAAACCCGCGACCCTTCGAAACTGGTTTATTGAATGTCCATCGTCTCCCGCGTACCGCGCAATCCCCGACCTACCTCTCTCTCCTCTTCCTCCCTCCTCCGGAAATCCTTGATCGCATACCGCGCACCATGTTAATCGACGGCGAGAAGTACGCCTGCGAAGCTTGTGTGAGGGGGCATCGGGTTAGCAATTGTCAACATACAGGTGAGTTTTTCCGATTTTGAAGTTTTGCGACCCATTACCGCATTGACGGTTTTCCCCCTCCATCCTCCCACTTTGGCATTGCTTTGCTTTTTTTTTTTCTCTCCCCTTGCCGCCGAGAGCTCGTCCCGGCTGCCCCGCGGTGGTAGTAATAAGGTGCGCTCGTTAGCCTTCAGGGGGGAAGGGGGGGAAAAAAGATCGAGCAACCAGAAAAGAGAGAGAGGCAACGCAGCTGAGCGTTCAGGTTGATTCAGCTTGGAGACGCAGCTTTGGAGATCTTTTCCCGTGTACTCCAAAAGCAGCATTAAAGCCTATTTACCTATCATATCTACCAATTCGTCCCAACCTAGAAGAGCAAAATTGACTTACACATCTTGGCGCAAACCTGTCTCCAGACCGACCGCTCCAGCACATCAACAAGAAAGGCCGGCCCGTGTCGCAATGCCAGCACTGCCGCGCCATGCGCAAGTCGCGGGCCTCCCACGTCAAATGCGACTGCGGCGAGAAGACGCACAAATGCGCACACCTGAAGCAGACGGTTGAGGGTCACAAGGGTGAGCGGCCAACTTCCCCCCTATTCAATATTTCAAAATATAGAAAACAAAACAAAAAAAAAGGAGCGCAAAGATTCTATATCATTTATTATACAACCATTTGTCTTGTCTATCTATCTGTACACATATGAGAGAGAGAGAGAAAACCCGCCTAAAAGTGTTCTGACCTGAAATCTTACTTTGTGCCCCCCGTTCCAGACAGCTGCTGTTGCAACCACGGCGGGCGCTGCACCTGCTCGCACAAGAAGGAGCCCTCGCTCGACACCGTGCCCGAGTCCGACCTGTCCGACGACGCCTCCGCCTCCGCCGCCGAGCCGCAGCTCGCCGCCGCGAAGCCCAAGCCCGCGCCCCGCCGGCGGCGCACCAACACCGCGCATTCCGAGCCCATCCTGTCCTTCGACGAGAACGGCCACCACCGGCCCGCCCAGCGCCACGCCAAGGCCTCCCAGAAGAGCGGCCCCTACGCCCCGCTCGGCCGCGCCTCCTCCTCCTCCATGCACCGCACCGGCAGCGCCAGCAGCCTCGGCGCGAAGTCGCGCGCCACAGGTTCCTCGTCGCCCGACCGCGGCGAGCCGCGCATGGCCAAGTCGGCGCAGGCCTCGCCGTCGATCGACGGCAGCTCGTCGTTCGCGCACCTGAACGGGCAGCTGCCGCCGCTGGACCTGTCGGGGATACGGTACCAGGAGTACTCGGGGTCGGCGGCGTCGACGTCGTCGACGACGACGTTCGACCTGTTCAGCGGGGTCAGCGCGGACTACGAGCCGCCCATGTTCAGCGCGGGGCTGAGCGCGGCCTCGGTGGACTGGGCGCAGTACGACGGGCTGGAGCTAAAGGGCGAGTCGATGACGACGCCGTCGAGCTTCGACCAGGCGCACTCGTACCTAGGCGGGCTAGACTTCGGCGGGTCGACCGAGCCGACGCTGACGTCGAACTCGGGCGACGTGTCCGAGACCGAGGACTTCGCCTCCGCCTTCAGCGAGTCGCGGTTCGACGGCTTCCGCGGCGGCTACCTGGGCGGCATGTCGCAGCCGGCCAACATGCTGGGCACGTCGGCCGGCACCGACCTGAGCAACCTGGACTTCGACCAGTTCAAGGCGACCAGCAAGCTGCTGTCGACGCAGTCGTCCTTCGACGAGGGCAGCTCCGTCTTCCCCCTGGTCGACGACGACTCCTACTGGGGCATAAACAATTTCACCGACGGCATCACGCACTCGCCGGACCCGGTGGCCTCGGGGCTGTGGGACAGCGCATAGAGCAGAGCAGAACAAAGCAAGCAAGCAAACGAACAGTAACACCCGCGAAGCAAGCAAGCAAAAAAAGCACCGAAGCAAAGAGGGCCAAGACGAGTCGCGCGCGCGCCAAAAAAACAACACATCTTCGTGTGAACATTTTCTCTTTTCCAGCGTTCTTGAACATTTTCCCCACCTTGCGCTGCGCTGCGTCATCTTTCCGATCATGATACCACGCGCCTTATGACTGACATATACATCTCAACATCGTTAAACCCATCGTATACCCCCTTAGGGAAAATCTTAGTTTTCTTCATCATCTTGTCTGGATTTTGAGTGGTTATTTCCCCCCCTATTTTTTTTTTCATCGCTAGTCTCAGAGAAAGATGGTTCATCAAACGGATATGGCGCGGATTTGCGAAAAAATTTATTCCTGTTATGTGTGTTTTTTTTTGTCTGGGGGTGGGAGAAGAAACCGGCATATTTGATCTCTTGGGTGGCAGAGTTTATGAACACTATCGGGTTCTTCGGATCAGGCGTTTCTTGTTCTGGGGGCAATATTTGATTTGAAGATTTTGCGTATCTCTTGTTCTTGTTTTCTCTGTCTTCTTCCTGTCTCGTACGGGAGCGAAGGCTCGCGCAGACACATGAAAACCTGTCTTTTCCAGTCGTACATATTACCTCCAACAGCATATGTTTGCACCTCTTCTTCTTTTCCCAACCCCCACAGAGTTCTAGAAAAAAATTATCCCCTCCAGACCCTCAACGGGCTGAGGATAGGTGTGACGAGAGGCGGTCTGTTTCAAAAACCCACGCAAAAAACTACCTTGTTCCTGCACATAGATTAGACAGTAGAGAAAGCGCACAGAGAGAGATATGGGAAAGCCTATCAAGAGGCGTTGGTACATCGGTTAGAAAAGGCAAAAAAAAGAAGGGGGAGGGGGGAAAAGACAAATCGGAGTCGCTCGCTGCGGGATAATCTCACGATTTCTTCTCTTTCTTTTCCTCTTTTCTTTCTTGGCCTGTGGTACGGTATATACTTGCCTCTTTCGGTATATTATTCTTTTTGCAGATGTAGCTCAATGCTATTATAACAGCCTTGCTATTACATGTTTTTTAACAACAAGCGCGGAACGCTGCTCGCTCTATCCCATGCGTCGATCAGCTGACAACAAGCTTTCGCGCTTCAACCGAGGGGATGCATAACTCCCCTCGGTAGCCGCGGCGAAGAGGCTCCGTAAGTAAAAGCTGGTAAGGGTATTAGAGGTTAGAGGTTTGGGGGGGATCCCGCGCGCGTCAGGGGGACCGGGGATGACAAATCCCGGCGCATCCCACTCTGCGACGTACATACTACGCACGTATGTACGTGCAGTTCGCAGTAAGTTAAGGCAAGTTAAGAGATGAGCTGGTCCACACTGGCGCGTCTCGTGGCCCTCAAGAAATTTAGGAAATTTTTCGTTCCTGCAGCCGATGTCGCGAGAGAGCGGGTCGCGCCGAATTGCCAACGGTCATATTTTTCTTTCCTTTTTCCCTACTCTCTTTCTCCATCTCATTCTATTAAAAGAATTAAGGTCCCTCGAGAAATCAATCTGCTTCCGCAGGGTATCCATTACGAGAACAGGTCCGGCGCTGAGTCGGCTGTTGCAAATGGCAGGTCTAGAAACCTGAAAGGAAGGATTGGGGGCCCTTTGCCAACATTCTTATCCCTTCTATAATATCCCCGAGTCGGTGAGGAGACACCTATGTATGATAAGGGTGCGACGGTGGGAACATGACGGCTTCCAAGAACGAACCAAGAGATTTAAAATAAATAAAAATACCGCCGAAAGAGGGGAGGGGGAAGCTGGTATTTATGTATGGGGCGAAGAATAGAGCAAGCAAGAATTAAATACCTTACTACCTACTACCTTAATCAAATCACTCTTAACTGACTAGAAAAAGAAAAGGAAAAAGGGAAGAGGGAAGAGGGAAAATAAGAAAAAAGTCTCACCAGTGACGACATGATGGTACCATCCTGATTTGATAGTTTTCGAAGTCGAATGATGGGAGGAGGCGGCTTGGCCTTGATTCGCCCTCAAATTCTCTCAAGAGGCGCTGCCGATGGAGACGAGATCGGCAGACTCTGAAACCACTTTTAGGCAAATGGGGATTAATTGCTCTATTGCTTTGTCCTACGATAATTTTCCTATCAGGTACAGTAAGGGGGTATCACCAAGAGTAACCCTTATATCATATATTAGGTGTCCGTACATGGCTTGGCTGCGCATTTGTTTTCGTATCTGATCTGATTTTCGATGATTCCATATTGCATGTTATGGGACTACTACCTCCTACTAGACCGGACGTATTTTCCACTATGAAACCTCCGCGGGGCTTCTTCACGCAAGGCGATGATGGAGGCGAGGCACTAAGAACGAAACACTCCACCTGTGTTACTAATTACCTAAAAGTTAGACCATCGCCATGTAGTAGTTTGTCTACATTCAAGTTTCCGTACCTTTGGATCCGAGTGTTCTACGACAACACAGTATGATACGCATGCCAATCCCGTCGCGCACTTTGTCGGCATGGCTGGGCACCTTTTGAATGTTCATTGGGCATTACGACGTTGTCTCTTTACCCTCATTCCCAACATACAAGGAAGCTCATCATGTTGAGAGTATATTCCCGAGACCATACATGTTGGCTAGCAAACAAGTTGAGCACCTGTACATGGAGTTACTTAGTACCTAGGCATGTATACCTAATTAATTATACGTATGCTCAAAGTAAGCTTACTGAACGCGCTTCCTGGAGTTCAGGTACCCCGATAGCTTAGAAATACCATCGTCTTAAAGAGAGCCGTTTTGGAAATGGAATTTGTCCGGCCACGGACTTTCATTTGGGGGCTTCCGAATACTGCACATCGCGGCACCGAGCAAAACGGTTTCTCCTCTCAAGGTTGCATCTTAATGTATATACTTGCAGTACCTGCTAATTTGAGGATACCTTGATTTGTATAAGGCTCCCTGGTCGGGTGAGTTGGTCGTAAGGTACCTAGGTAAGCACTCAAACCTCGGCTTGCTCGGAAGTCAGCTCGAACTATTCACGAGACGAACTCTACGGCCACATATGTATGTAGTATACGATTAACGAAACAACTCTCAACACATCTTTCTACGTTAGCATCTATCTCTAATATGTACCATATACATTTCTGCTGTACACATTCAGATCCCGGGTTGGAGATCCAGGTTCTACATGAGGATTGCAGGCTTGACATACGGCCACTTGCCCTTTTGGGCATTTAGTAGAACATGATTGGCGCGTCGAATATGCAAGTACATTTCGTTATATGCAGGTGCTTATTTCCCAGTTGTGCATTGAGTGCGTATGGATTTTAAGCTTAAATTCGTATTTCTGATGTGCCCTAGGTTGACTAAGTATGTACCTAGTGATCACCAAGACCACATTGCTCTAATTCTACGATCACATTCAAATCTAATCCAAAGAGATAAGTGACAAAACACTGTAGTATGTTGTGAGGCGGGATTTTATTAGGTATTTTGCAGCACACTAAGCTAGAGGCAGTTTTATGTGCCAGCTAGCCCTATAGAAACTTTGCGAATCTCCATGATCGCATCGATCACGTCCTTTGCGTAGCACATGCGGCTACTAGAAAGCTTGTGCTGTCGAGCGTAACACACTTTTCCTAAAGGCGTTATCTCAACCCGCCCGGTTTCCAACAATAGACCAAGAGCCGTAAGGGCGTACGGTTTGGTGCTTCCTACCATAACTACCTAGGTAGTTGGCGCATCCATGGCGAACAGACCATAGGCAATTCATTCATAACACATGCTAAGTCGTTGGTCACATGGAAGGGGCCTGATGACTAAAGCATAAAGGCAGCCCGTTTCGGTGCCTGGATCTTTGCAGTACCAACACTGCTGAAATATTAACAGCAAATTTGCTGGTCATATTAGGGAATTGGGACCAAAGGCAAATTAGGAAATTTCGTAATCGGTATATACTCTTGGTCGATTAGTCCTTGATAACATCGTACATCAATGCTCATTCAACGTCATTACACATGATACGGAGTATGGCGATAGTACGCATGATTTGTTCAAGGGCCCACCGGGTGATTGGGAAGTTGGTGCATTTTAGAAGGCTAGTGTAGCCTGTCTTGATGGTCTTGAATTTCTGTGCTGGTCAAGCATCATGCTATCCTATCGCATGTGAATACCAGCCAGGACATTCAAGTAACCGTTTCGGGTCAACGTGCGAGGGTCAAACCCAACATCGCTGTAATTATCACTCGTTCTGAGTGACGTGGGCTCCGGATTCCTCTCTATTTTGGTGGTGTCCATTTCTGTCGCTGTAGCCAAATCGGCGAGGTGCTGCAGGCTCTGATTCGCTGCGGCCTGAGCGGTAGAAGGGCGAAGATGGTCTGAAATGCGATTCCGAATATTTCCATCCCACGTCGAGGGAGCGAGATTAGCATCGAGGAGCTGCTTTAAAAGGCTCGTAGCCTCGTCACGCATATTTTCGACTCTAGTGAGCTCGATTAGTGATAGCGTTGTGAGGCAGAAAAAGTGATGGTTCAATGGGCTCAGTAGTTGCGTGTTTGTAAGTAACAGAGCCACGGCCTCCTTGCATGGCCACAGGATATCACTAGACTTTGCATTGGTCTGAAATAGGTACGCAAGTAATCTGCAATGCCAGTAGACCATATGTAATATCGGATGAGATGTTGGAGAGACGCTCTGAGGAAGAATCTCTCGGAAAAGCTCCATAGAAAGGTTGAAAAAGGAACTCAATATTGGCGCGGCCCCGGAGTCGGGTGAGAGAACCATAGGAGGAGCCAAGGAGACCGGCGCGAAGTGGCCGAGAATATTCGACAGTCCTATTCACAGTTAGCGGTTTCCAACACGTTATATATGATGACTTAGTCACTTACGCGCTAGATGGTACACATTCTCACCCAGTACCGAGTTTAGATTAGGTAGAATAACTACGCTGTCATTCGGAATGAATAGAGGACTTGCGGTTGAGATGGCGTTCCACCGATCTAACATGATCAGCGTCCACCAAGCTCGAATTGCGATATTCTCGCTTGAATCCGATTCCAACTGGCCATCGAGAGTTGTCTCTAGGCCTGAAACATGAAGCCTCATTGTATAAGCAAGACCCACAGCCCGTCCAAGTATAGACGCTTTAGACGGGCCTCCATGTTCACCCTTCAGTGATGGTATGTCGTAATTGTCAGTCATCAGGGCCGTTAGGATTAGTGTTTGGAGATGCACAAGATTCATGACCGCTGTACGTGGAGTCGGGTCGGATTCCCATTCCGCAATCATCCGCGTAACAGAACCAATATCGGCTGTAGTATAGAGGCCAGGAACCGATACGAATGATTGCATACTAAGATACAGGGCCTCAACAAACGCGTCGCGGAGGATAGTTGGGCATTGAGCCAGCTGCCCTTCGGCCCTTGCCTTGCTTGCTGCGAGCAGAGGGAAACAAGGATGGACGACATTGAGGTAAGCGCTGAAAGCAGCCTCGTCTAGCTCGCGGGTCGGGCCATTGTGGTTAAGGTCGAGCGGTAGGCCATCTACAGCGGTAGCTGGACGTGATGCCACGGCTGAATCAGGCTTAGACAACGGCTGAGGTGCTAATCCATTGGCAGAGTATGGCGTTTTGAAACTTCCCGACGGAGTCTGGTAAGGTTGAATCGGTCGTGGTTCAGAACTCCAGGTAGCCTGTCGCGAACTGGTAGGTGTAGCAAACTCGCCGCCAGATATACTAGAATATGGCCTCTTACGACTACTCTCCTCTGCCTGCGCGGTTGGACTGAAAAGATCCATCGAGTCTCTCCTAGCACCATTCAGGAGCTCAGTCAGAGTATCCATGTTACTCCTATCCACGTTACCCCCATCGCTTGCCAACTTCCCCTCGATGTGATTTATTCTATCAGCAAGCTCCTTGATATATCCCTTACTAGGCCCACGCTTCTGAGGGATTCTGCTAAACATACAACGAATTGCAGAGCGTCGGCAGTTTGAACAGGGTTCTTCGCCGCTTTCCAGAGCAGCATCACACTTCACCTTCTTCCTCCGGCACTCATCGCAAGCACGCGACACCTTAGACCTCTTCCTTGGGGGGATATCTGGCATAGACGAAGCTTGTGCGGCATAGTGTTGAGCCAGCTGCTCCATTGTGCCCTGAGGTTGTAAGTGGGGAGGATGTTGGTGCTGCATATGCGGTTGTTGCGGTGCCAGGTGCATTTGCTGGTGTTCCTGTTGGTGATGACTAGTAGGTAAGTAGTGATGTTGTGGCTGTTGATCGTGCGGTAGGGACTGCTCATGATGGACAACAGACGGGTCATGTGCGCTCATAGACGGATCGTGTGGCAACTGCTCATTGTGTTGTTCATGTATATGATTGTTATGTTCCGGTATTTGATCTTGTTGTAGCGGACCGTCGTGATGTTGTAGCTGAGATTCGTGATGTTGTAGCTGAGATTCGTGCGCTGCGGACTGCATCAACGCGTTTCTGAGGTTGGATTCCTCGTGGGATTCTATATGTACGGTAGGCATGCCTTGGCTCATTTCCTGGCTCAGCTGAGCAGCGAGTCGCAGCTCTTCGGCACTTGTGATGGAAGGTCGGATATCTTGGTGGAGAGGCGCGGAGGCATCAGGATCTTCGGGTAGTCCATGTGGTTGGTCTAAATGTGAATTAGATGCTATCGCGCCATCTTGACCATCAGTAGTGGGCATAGGGTACTGCTGTTGCGTGTCAACAACAACATCATTCCGCACCCCGGGTTCAGTCTTAGGATTGTCGAGCATGGGATCTAGATCAGGCATGATGAATAGTGGCTGTTCTGTTAGATGCGTTAGGCGCTACGGAATAGGCGACAATGTGGGAACTCGATAGGCCGTTTCGCACAATGAAATATTAATTGCGCGTGGCTTGACGCGCGAATTAACGCGAATTTAACAAAATTGTTGTTTTTTTGCCACTTCTCATCGAACGTGTTGTGTCGATGCACTTGCGACTTGTGCAGTAGGACAAGCTGTATTGTCTCGTCACCTGCGACTAGAGAAAAAAAACATTAGAATCACACGGCGACAATAATGACGATCAAGACGACAATGAAGAGAAATTGTGCTTCATAGTTCAATCAAGTACCATTCAAGCCTATATAAAGCCATTGGCCATTGGCATATGGCAACGCCAACAAGGGCGCGACAAGTAGTGGTAGCTCCATTTCTACTAGTGAATGCGACGAAAAGTCGTGGAAGAGAAAAATGTTTGTACAAAATAGAAATCAGACATACCTGCGACGAGTTTCTCAATAATATGGGGATGGAAAATAGATGAACGAGTTCCGGATTTGCCCAGAAAACGGAGGAGGAAGAACTTGAATAGCCGATGTGCTCTCTTATTTTTTAACCCAGCAAGCTATTTTTTGGTCGGTGCTAGATTTTTCCAAGCTTCGCACGCATCCGCAATCCAAATCCCAATTCTCGGAGGCGGGAAAAAGTTTCTTGTTGAAGATGATCAAATCAGGTGTGGCGGCGTGGAAGAGGGAGTTGGAAAAAGAATTTTGCGGGGATGGATCAGCGAAATTTTGTATTTTAGTTACGTTCTGCACTTGAACCTTTCCTTCATAGCACACTAGGTTGCCCCACTTTACGAACAAACGGAAATTCAATCATTGTAAAAGCAGGTACGAAGTACATCAGTACTTATGTACTTCTATATGTCGAACATGACGTTTTTCACAATGGCACTAAACTAGGATAGGTTAGATAAATAAATATATGGGTACTGAGGTACTCGATCTCGGAGTATCTCCGTTTCAAGTTTCAACAAAGCTCAAGTTAAAACATCACCCTCGTCATTCAATAGGAACACACACTACTATCATCGAAGGAGTGTGTAACTATAAGTTAGTCAAGATCAGTATTACATGAAAGTATAAACCCATATATTGTTGATCTAACATGGAATACAAAGGTCTGGCCCTACTAACGCAATTTGCGAGGCTTAGGCCCATATTCAACATAGTCTCAAGACGTACGTGAAGCAAGAAGCAGAGTAACTCCAGATCTATTTTGTTTACCTATTTTTAATCATTACTTTCTAATTATTTATTGAATCTCCCGCCGTGTTTGGTCTAGTGGTCTGCATGCTTACCTCGAACAGGGCACTTTCGCTGCAATGGATCCATCCTCTTTGATTATGGGTTCGTTACGCCCTCTGCTCTCGAAGATATTAAGAACATCAAAGCCTACGTGACCTAGCCTCGGATTTAACAGGAAATCTCGGGCGGCAGTGTAATACTTTAATTATAGTTTTGTTCCTTCGAGGTTACGGAGCTGATCAATTCAAACAGAAGGAATCTTGGGGTAACATTGCTTCCTCCGTTTTCGGTCTTGAACCTTCAAGTCCAGTTTTCATACGTGGTATACATTATGACCACGGCTTCTTTTTACGGGTGCTGTAAATAATCTAGGTATGTTTAAAATAAAGACGCTTAGATCTCTTTGGCTTCCATAACTCATCCTCAACTCTGATCGACTTGAAGATGCTATTTATCGTTAGCTTCAGTTAGATATTTTTCTACGCTAAGAACCTAACGAAACCTTTGATCCAACGGAGATATTATGACTGGTAGAATAGTAGGATGGAGGTTCCATATTACCTATTTCCATCTGTGAGATGGCACGGAAATTCTCTTGGCTGGTAACCGACTTGGTAGAAAGCCAACCATCACTAAGTCATGCAAATATCATCTGTACTAGGTCGACGCACTTGATGACTCTACAGCATCGATCTAGACAACCAAAGGGTACCCCTTTAACTACCTAGACATTCATTTAGGACCCGGCACTATCAAATCCACCATCTTCTTGATGTTCATCTATCCTTTTACTCCAGAACCCCTTTCCATAACTGACAAGAATCTCCTCGCCCTTTCCAATCCCCGCGCTAGTCTTCTTTCCAGCGTTCTTCCCAGCAGGCAGAACGAAGACGGACATACACCTCTCGCCACGTCTCGAGTCCCAGCACTCCTTAAATTCGCTATTTGGCCGTTCAGAGACCCCCCTGTAGTCATTCACGAAGCGGGCCTCATTGCCTGCTTTCTCCGCATCGACGGCCAGCGCCCCATCGCGGTCCAGCCAGAGGTCATAATCCGACTTCTCGTGAGCCGTAGAGTATGGCAGTGAAGAAGAATGTACTACGCCGTAGTATGGTAAGATGAGAGATCCCGGCGGGAGCTGTCTCGCGGCGAACAAGCCGGACTGCCCGTTTGCGGGGTGTGTAGGGTTAGTGATAGGAACGATCCTTGCGAGAGCCGAAGGACCTCGGGGAAAATTATGTGGAATCTCGTTTATTACGTCGACAGGCCGAGTCCTAACGATCTGGTATTGTGGCTTCGTAATATGGGAGGCATATGAGGGCTGTAAGAGATACGGTATTGCCGCCGGCCAATTTTTCGGTGCCGCATCTTTCCCCATTTGAATCCCCAGTCGTATCCGCTCATGAGAGCGTGATTGATTATAGGTAACAATCTGACGGGTACGTTTGATATGATGGTAGAATCAGATATATATATATATATGTATGGGAAAGAGGTAAAAGATCTCAGTCCAATCGTTCATTAAATGAATCTTCTAATCCGGTGACGGGCCGACCCGGGATAACCCCACAAAGATGAAGATCCACTTATGCCGCGTTGTTCAACTTCATAAAGAACTGCCTACCTAGCTTCTACGCAGGATAGCTTCATGTCTTGAGGACCTTATCAAATTTACATCATATGCCTCTTCTTCGACAATTACATATATAAAATTGGGTTACATATTATGAAATGTGCGACGTAGACTTGAGACATAAGGTTTCTAACCTAAGCTACACATATCGGTAGGTATACGATTTTCTATCATCTTAAAACTTTGGATAACTATCGTGGTTGTATCAAATAAGTTGACGAATTTCTCTCGCGTGCGTTACTGTAACTAATTGGAATCATTAATGTGGAAATGACAGATTTAAAAATCTTGAGAACCTAGGTAATCTATGAGAGCTTTATGTAATATGTATGTGAACATGGAGAATTGCACTTATTCTCTAAAATATACCTGGATACTAAGATTCTTAATATCCATATCAGCATATACCAATACTCCATTTTTGAATTTATCGATGAGATTCTGGCGTCCGGCTTCCGAGAGAGCCGGGGAAGCTGTAGCTGACGGACCTCCAGTACTGATCTTTGTCACACGATTTGATGCCGTCTTCTTGCCTTTTCGAGGAGCTTTGATAAGCGTACGATCATCATCGTCATAGTCTTCGTCATCGTCATCAGTCGTATCAATCGGCATATAATCATCGTCATTCTCGTCGTCGTCGTCGGTTGTATCCTCCTCCATGTAGTCATCTTCAGTGTCATCTTCAGTGTCATTTGCGAGCGTGTCGTCATCCATATATTCGTTACAATCCTGGTCTTTGAGCTTGTCAATTTCCATATCGTCACCCCGGTCGTTTCCAAGCTGGTCAATTTCCATGTTGTGATTCGGGGGATGTTCGGATCCGTCAATCATCATATATTCAGCTTCAGACGAACTATTGCTCTGCATGAATCTGGTGGAAAACATGTTGAGTGTGGCGGAAGACGTAAATTCCGGATGGAAGCGTAGAAAAATCTTACCTTTTGTATACTTACCTAGTAACTACCTTTTAGATTGGAATATGTCTAAGGTTCGCTACACTAAGATTTCCCAGAAATCGGTGTTGTTAAGTTAGGCTGCGATTCGAAGCTTCATACCTACACTTGGCCTGACGGACAATCGCATTTATATTAAGGGAACGCTGTTCTCTTACAAAGCAATTCTTGATTAGGTACCTAAATGATAAAGACATTGTGACAACAAACCGAAGTCTTGGTTAATGGATTTAGAAAGTCGTCAAAGAACTATAAAGATAACAAAGGTCAGTTACTTTTTGTTCAATTATTCGATGAATTGGACGTGAACTGAAAGAAGTGTAGCATAAATCTAACAGGCCGATAATTCTCGGCCTAAGTAGGTATTACTGGATTACTAGATTTTTTATTTTTTAATCTTAATTTCCGGTATAAAAATTAAGTTATCCAATCGGGACGAATCCATGTAATCATTTATCGAGGTATGATGTCAACGATATCTAGCATCAATGCGGGCGAAAACCCGAATCGTGTCTTAGTTTGTACCTAAATCTTGGTCTAACCAGGCCTAACCAGCAAATCTTGCTCTATGTACGGCTAGATCTATGCCTACATCTGTGTACCTAGATACCTTAGGTACGTATGTAGTATTCCAGATGTCTGATGATACATTGTGGGCGCAATATGAGACCCATTGACCGTATTTATACAGTACCTATACAGTTACCCGCGATAAACGGTTATTGTCTTAAGGACTAATGAACCATTGTAGCTGAAAACACCAACGGTTTAACCATAAGATGGTTTAAAGGCGAATAAGCGTAATCGTATAACGTATAGTTTTTTTTAAACGAACGATTTTTATGTTAAATGGTTTTTTTTTAAAAAAAACCGTTAAAATATGGTTTAAAAAAGTATGAAAAATAATTAAAAAAAGGTTTTTATTTTTTATAAATGCCCCGAATTTATGAGGGGTTATTGTCTCGGGGTTTTAAATTAAATAATTAATATATTATTAGAAAATATAATAAGAACGCAGGTGGTCCGAGCGTAATTGGTACATGTTTCGCCATACAAAACCCCATACAAATCAAAGTACTCCTTAGCTCACCTAAATGAATCGTCCCTTATCAAAACAACCTGTCAGCTTTAATTGATTGTTGCCCTCCCAAAAGGGGATGCAATCTATTATAAAGTTATATATTAAAACTACTCCCATTTTAGAATTGAATGAAACTGATTGCATCATCTTGCGATCGTTAATGGCTGAGATATCCGCGGTTGAATATGGCCCTTAATCTAACGAAAGAAATAAAATAATATATTATTAATAATATATTACGGAAAGTCAGGTGGTCCAAGCGCGAAAAATCACCTGATCTCCAGCAAAACTTCAACTTATTATTATTATTAATATATTACAAGCAAAAGGGTGGTCTAAGCGTTGAAGTCACCTGATCATCGAAAAACCTGAAATAATTATTAATAATATATTAATTTTTGACCCCCCCCCCAGGGAGATCAGGTGACCTGAACGAATGGATCTCTGAACTTGAAACATTTCTACAGCGATCAAAATCAGGGTTCAAATGACATAATGAGATTCATTCGAAAGCCCTTGGATTACTGAATTGAATAAACCTGGTTGCATTCTTATAGAAGGTTTTGTTGTTGAGATATCAGTACCTAAACTTTGATCAGTTGAACAGTCAGTTGAACAGTCAGTTCAAAAGAAAGATCAACAGTATAAAGATTGGTGAGGTTCAATAAAGCCCTTATATTAGGTAATTAAAAGAAAGCCTCGGACCTGGCCCCTGAGAGGGCTGACTAATCCAACTAGTGCGGAGCTAAGGCCTTAGCGCCGGGTAATGGATCGATGCATCCAATCAAATCGCAACGAAAAGATCTACAGCGCTAGGACCGGATTAAGATGCTTAGGTAATCCCTTTCTGGTGCCAGCAACCTTACAGCTATTTGAGGCTATTTTGAACTGACCTGAACTTGATTGAAACGAAACAGTGGGGGCGAGCGGCGGCGGGGCGGGTTTGCGAGGGGCGCGGAGCGCCCCTCGCAAACCCGCCCCGCCTGCCGCGAGCGAGATAATTTTATGAAAAAAAGGTGGTAAAATAAGAGATCGAGGAATCGAACCCCGGTTAAACCAAGGTTAAACCCCGGTTAAACCCCGGGATTCCAAAATTCGGGGGTATTGTGTCCGCGGAGCGCGGGGACCTCGCGTATTAATTTTTATTATTATGTAATTTTATTAATTAATTATTATATTACATTTAAAATATTAAATATTTATTTTAATTAATTAAAAACTTTAAAAAATTAATTACATTTTTATAATTAAATTATATATAAATATTTAATTATTAATTATATAAAATTTATTAATTTTACGATTATATTATAAATTATTAAAAAGGTTATATACGCGTGGGAAAATTTTTTATAATTTAAATATATATAAAAGGTTTATATTTTTATATTTATTTTAAATATAAAAATATTTATGTCACGGCGAGCAGGTCTTTGATCGGGACAAAGCTTATGCGACGGCGGGACCACGTACTTTATTAACGAAAATATTTAAAGTGAAAAGCTAAGAAAAAGGAAGCCACGAAATGGTTTCCTTTGAAGGGTCCTTATATATTAGCCTTACGGCCGGGACATTGATCAGCCGGCTCCGCTAGTATACCTCAGGAGTAGCGGCAGCTGAGCGCCGTTATAATTTATAATATTTAAATTTTTAAATTAAATAAAAACGATTTAATTAAAAAAAACCATTCGTATAATAAACCGTTTAATTAATAAAAAACCATTTAATTAATTAATTATAAAACCATTATTTATAAATATAAATTAATGGGATTATAAGACGTTTACAAGTTGAATGGTTTATATTTTTATACCCGTGACTTTACGGTATATACATTGAGGTCTGTAAAAATACGGTAAATGGATCTCATAATACGGCGCTATTGTATCACTTCCAAGCACCTACATCAATATTTATGTAGACTTAGGCTCTACACTTTTTCCCTGCCTCGCACATGCTCCGTATGCTAAATAAAGATATTGGATGTGGCAAGTTACCAACTAACGAGTCTCCTGCATATCGCTACCACATATATACACCCTGTCTGCCTGTACATATGGAGGTACCTAGGTACACGTAGTACAAATCTCTATGATCTTCATCTAGAGGTGGCGATTCCCCTTGCGACTTCCTCGTGCTACTTCCATTGTTATGTAACTTGATCTAACCCCACTACGGACTGCAATTCTAGGTTTCCCATTCTCGATGCTCAATTCTCCATATTTGATCTCTTAACACCTTACACACCTAGATCCTGTCTCTTCTTGCGACAACGGTAGCAAATTCTACCTGTTCTCGTCTCTGATTTTCTTTGATTCTCTTAGATTCGCGACTTGTAAGCGCTCTACCTACCCCGAAAGTTTAATTAGGTATACTTAACAAAGGGCTTAGGCATTGTCGCAATCGGAAAGCCCTTGTTTGGGCTGGATATAGGTTACTCATGGGAATTCAAGAGTTCTGAGTTTGACTGGTAAATCGAGGGGGTTCCGGTTGCGATTAATCGAGCTCGACTTTTAGGTCGTCGCCATTGGCCTCACGGTAACATGGAACCGGATCAAGATTCCGTGATTCAAGCCCGGCGCATAACTGACCATGCTGCCAACAAGCCTGATCAGCATGAAGTACTACCTGTTGCTTCCATAGGGGCCCCTCCTAAATCTTTAGGCGAGTTTGGTAGCCATGAGAAGTCTACGGACGACCTTATACCTGTCGACAATACTCCTGTAATAGAAAACGAACCGGCCTCAACCTCTACCGCTGCATTACCTGGGCCTATAAATACCAATATTGTATACGATCGAGCTTCAAATATACCTTCGTCGTATAGTGCGAGTTCGGATCGCCAGCTTGGTCACCGCCCAAGTGCCAACGATGCGACAGATCTTACTGATAGGGTCTTCCCTATTCGATCTGCCATAAGCGTTGACCAGTCGCAGCCGACGCCAATGACTCCAATCCGGAATCCGGGAGAGCATGGCTACATAACCCGCCAAGGGACGACTTGGGATGGCCGTCGACGGCCAAGTAACCCGCATGCTTCAATTGAAACAACCGGAGGACACCAACGAGCCAGGACTGGCCCAACTACACTTACTTCATCGCTCGTTGGACCACCAAATGAGAAAGATGATATAAAAAACCCGAAGAAAGAAGCAACCTCTAATTCTTTGGGGAGTTCGCCGCCAAAATTCGAAAGGGTCACTTCTCAAGGGCCATTGCCACTTTTTAGCTACGCATCTTCAGATAATTCCGACAAGACTAGGGAAAGCACATCTACGCGTACAGGGGGAAGCCACCCTGGGGACTCCTCCGGACGTAAGTCTCCTGGGGAGCTTAATGACACGCTGATGACAGTTCGCTTTCGTCACGTGGTGACTGAGGAAGGTTACGCTGTTATTACAGGTCGGGATGGTGCTTTAGAACGGTGTGAAGATGAACCCATCCATACTCCCGGGGCTATCCAACCATTTGGCCTTCTAATTGCCCTGAAGGAAGAGACAGACGGTCGGCTTACTGTCAGATGCGTGAGCGAAAATTCCAAGAAAATCATAGGCTTTTCACCCCAAGAGTTGTTTCGACTCAAAAGCTTCACTGAAATCTTCACCGAAGAACAGGCTGATAATCTTTTAGATCATGTCGACTTCATCCGGGATGAAGAGGCGGATCCTGCTACTAATGGACCTGACGTATTTAGTATATCTATACGGCCACCCCAGAGGAGGTCCCTTAAACTCTGGTGTGCCATACATGTCAATGACAGCCATCCAGATTTGATTATTTGCGAGTTTGAGTTGGAGGAGGACCAGGAGCATCCTCTTCGGCCACCTGGCGAATTGACTCCAGACCAGCCTGAGGATACGCTTTGTCAAAATCCTTCGATGGAAGAGCTACATGAAAGTACCGAAATCGGTAGCAGGCCACTTCGGATACTCAGAAGCGCGCGCCAAAGACGTGGAGAGGCCGGGGCGATGCAAGTTTTCGATATAATGTCTCAAGTTCAAGAGCAGCTGGCATCTGCACCGAATTTAGGGGTGTTCCTAAAAATATTGGTGGGCATCGTCAAGGAGCTTACCGGATTTCATCGGGTTATGGTATACCAGTTTGATGCCGCATTCAACGGAAAGGTTGTGACGGAGCTAGTTGATCCTGCGAAGACCCGTGATCTCTATTATGGGTTGCATTTCCCAGCTTCCGATATTCCAAAACAGGCGCGCGACCTCTATAAACTCAATAAAGTACGATTACTTTATGATCGAGATTTAGAGTCTGCGAGGCTTGTTTGTCGGTCTGAGAAAGACCTAGAACGACCACTTGATCTGAGCCATGCTTACCTTCGCGCGATGTCTCCTATCCATCTTAAGTATCTCGGCAATATGGCGGTTCGGTCCTCCATGTCCATATCAATTAACGCATTTAATGAGCTATGGGGACTTATCGCGTGCCATAGTTATGGTGCTAAGGGGATGCGAGTCCCGTTCCCTATTCGAAAGTTATGTCGGCTTGTGGGAGATACAGCGTCGCGCAATATTGAGCGCCTCTCTTATGCATCGCGCTTGCAAGCGAGAAAACTTATCAACACCATGCCTACTGATAAGAACCCGTCGGGGTATATCACGGCCTCGTCTTCGGATTTAATTAAGCTCTTCGACGCTGATTTCGGTATGCTTTCTATCCGAGGAGAGACTAAAATCTTAGGGAAGATCGAGCAATCTCAGGAAGCTTTAGCCATGATGGAGTATTTGCGTCTGAGAAACTTCACTTCTGTTTTGACGTCGCAGGATATCCGCGAAGATTTTCCCGACCTCGGCTACCCTCCCGGCTTCTCTGTCATTGCTGGCCTGTTGTATGTCCCTCTAAGCGTGGGTGGCAGTGATTTTATTGTATTTTTCCGTAAGGGTCAGGTTAGAGAAGTAAGATGGGCGGGTAATCCATATGAGAAGGTGGTCAAAGAAGGTACCGCCAGCTTTTTGGAACCGCGATCGAGCTTCAAGGCATGGCACGAGATCGTCATTGGCAAATGTAGGGAGTGGTCAGAGGAACAGGTTGAGACTGCTGCAGTATTATGTCTGGTGTATGGTGCGTATATGGAGCATGCCCAAATTCTATTCTCAAATAACGGGATCTACTTACACTACTCTAGGCAAATTTATCGAGGTTTGGAGACAAAAGGAGGCGGCATTACAAAGCAGTAGACTAACTCGACTTTTACTGGCGAATTCGGCGCACGAGGTCCGCACACCATTAAACGCCATCATAAACTGCCTGGAGATTGCCATGGAAGGTCCACTCGACCATGAAACCCGTGAGAATCTAGCAAGGTCTCACTCGGCATCCAAATCGCTTATTTATGTTATCAATGACCTCCTTGACCTCACTAACACGGAAGAGGGTCAAGAATTAATCAAAGACGAAGTTTTGGACTTGCCGGGATGCATCCGTGAGGCTACGGAACCTTTCAAGGTAGACGCCAAACGAAAATCTTTATTGTACGAAGTCATTGAACATCCAGGCCTTCCCCGATACGTACACGGCGATTTTCGTCGAGTACGACAGGCGGTCGCAAACATAACTGCGAATGCTATAAAACATACAAGCAAGGGGTCAGTGACTGTCGAATCGTACGTCGCCGACGTCCTCGAGGCCCGCGTCAAGGTTGAAATCATCGTCCAAGATACAGGCCATGGTATGAGTAATGAAAAGCTGGACAACCTGTTTCGAGATTTGGAACAAGTAAGCGGAGATGTGGATGAATCCACATCTGTTGAAGATATCGAGAAACCGGGCGAGGGCCGAACATTGGGGTTGGGTCTTGCGGTGGTTGCAAGAATTGTGCGAACCATGAACGGTCAGCTTCGGTTAAAATCAGAAGAGGGAAAAGGATCAAGATTTGTAATCCAACTTCCCTTCGACCTACCTACAGAAGAGTCACTCGACAAGCTGGGCGCTAAAAGTGCGTTTGTCAATCCAAAGGTTATCTCGAGCGTCGCTTCTTCTACCAAGGTTATGCCGTCGATGGACGCGGATGAGGTCATGCTCGTTGATAGAGGAAGCTCAAGCTCGGTTACTACGCAGAGACGTGCGAGCACTGAAAGGCGGAGTTTAGACGAGACGAAAAGCATCCATAGCGCAAGGAGCGCTGCTAGCAATAGTGGCCAGAGCAATAAGAGCGATGCTGATCGCTTGATTGACGCTATTCAAACACCCTTTACTATCGGGGCGCTCGATGAAAAGACTGGTAGTATAAAACGTGTGAGCCCTAAAGAACAACAAGATTCTCGCCACACTAGTACCGGTTCCTTGCCGGGTCCAACCATGATCAACCCGCCTATAATCAATGGAGACAGTCTAGAGCGGCCGAATACTTTGCTACAGTCATCTACAGCGATGTCCGACGGCCAATATCATGTTACAGACACTAAAACGGCCATTAAACCTGTCAAGGTACCAGATGAATATTTCGATCGACCACTAAGATCTCCAGCTAGTCAAGCATCCAAGGTGCTATTCCAAATTACCGGGGGTACTATACCCAATGGAGTGGAAACTAACACACAGATGCTGGGTCTCCCTACATATCTAAATAAACTGAAGGTGCTTGTGGCTGAGGATGACCCGATCAACATGAAGATCCTTAAAAAGCGTCTGGAGAAAACTGGACACGAAGTCTACCATGCAGTTAACGGCGAAGACTGCGCCGCCGTTTATAAAGAGAGGCCCGGCGGTTTTGATGTTATTCTTATGGATATGCAGGTGAGTCACTATTTACGACAGTGTAGGGTGCGCATAACTGATCCTAAAACATCACAGATGCCTATCGTCGATGGCCTAACTAGCACCAAGATGGTGCGGGCGCTCGAAAAATCAGACGAGTTTCTAGAGCTTTCTTCTCTAGCTGCTACTTACAAGAGAACCCCCATCTTTGCTGTGTCGGCTTCTCTTTTGGAACGGGATAGATCGAATTATGTTGAGGCCGGGTTCGACGGCTGGATTCTTAAGCCGATCGATTTCAAGCGGCTCAATGTTTTACTGGACGGGATCTCTAACGATAAGGTTCGGGCGGAATGCCTTTACGTCCCTGGTCGATGGGAGCAAGGTGGATGGTTCGAGAGAGATCCTGATAGTGAAGAAACGCCGTCTTAGGGAAGCATCACGCTGCGAGCCACGCAGATATGCGACGCGAGTCTGACGGCGCCACTATCACAATACCTTGAAAGCGACCCTTAATCAGACCAACCTTATAATCATGCTCTTCACATCGATCTCAACGGCGGGTCATAAAAGACCTTAGAGGCTCGCAAGGGGAAGGAGATTTGGATTGTGTTTTTACTAAGTCGGATACCACGGAAACTGCGGATAACGAAATCTACATTTGGATTCCGATAGGAAAAAAGGAGGATATTCCTGCGCATTATTAGGGGATTATGGACGGGTTCGACAATATATCGATTCCTTCACGTCGGTTTTAGAAAGGGGCCCAAGAGCGGGCCTCTTCTGTCTCGCGTTTCCTTCACGGTCATAGAAAAAGGGGGTAACCATGAAAGTACACGCATTGCATGGAGTTCTGGGGGTCGCTGAAATACACGGATTGGGAGCCCGCGCGGATCGCATGTTTTGCTGAGGTGTTTTTGCGCGCGGTAATTTGCTTGGACGCTGTTATTGCAGTGATGGAAAAGTCGTTTTGGCTTCGGAATTGGGTATATATATTAATTTCTGGAGACTATAGGATCTGATACCTACCTAGGTACTTACTTTGGTAGGTAGGTACGTATGAGGATGCTGTAGCGTGTTGGAGTGGTTGGAATAAGGAGTTGATAGTCTATCAAGTCTACTTTGCCGATTTTGTGGCGGAAACGGTGTAAAAGGCGGACCTTTCAATTCTTAATATGATTGTGTGAACTCTATGTCAGTGTCTTTCTGAGTGATACTTGGCTTTTAAAGGCGTAATGGAATCAATTGCGACAATGTTTTAGGCTAAGAATAGCGTTCTTTTAACCCCGAAAGAGTAAATTATAATCACCATCATGCAAGAAGTCACTGACGGAATGTCGCATCGGCCACAGTTGAGTCAATTCAATAATTTTCATTATCCAGAAGGCTGCTTGGAGCCCTTTCGTTCCCATCTATGTACCTAAACCTAGTCCCGTTCTACATATTTGCGTCATCCCATACGACTCGTTACACGCGTGTCCCTTATTCGATTTCCCGGTACAGCAACCCACCCGTACATACTACGACAGGTATGTATGTATATATAAATGGCGATAAGATGAGATAATTCGTTCGACCCGTCCCCCCCCTGAAATCCAAATTGAAAACATGATTGATGCTCGCGCCCGTTGATCCGAGATGCCCGTTTCTTCCGTCTATAAGGTACATGGGAAGTCGTAAATGCCGTAATATATGTGCATGTGAATAAATGGTAGATGGTAAAAACATTCGTTCCGCCTAGCCTCGTAGATGGTAGTAGTTGGGGAACATGCCGGCTCCTCTTGGTGGCGATGGCGGCGGCGGCGGGGTGGTGGTGGTAGGAAAATGTTCGACCCGCAACTCTTCGGCGGCGTCTGATCTTCCCCGGCTCGGCGTGTCCGGGGAAGACGTGAAAGCTCCGCGCAGCAGGCAGTCCCGTGGATGACACTATTAGGCGAGTACGCGTGTGCGGCTACTGCACGGGAACATGTGCTATAGGCGCGGAGGGAAATAAAAAGTCGACCTCGACATCGACCCTAGCATCAACTATCTACGACGGTCGCTCGTTGTTCGTAGCTGAAGCTAGGGTTATTCGTCTGCTAAACCGCTCGACCCCGACCCGCTCTCCTCGGAGATGGTGCCTTGCGTGCGGGCCATGTGGACTAATCGGTAGATGCCGAAGGCGATGAGGGCTAGGACGATGAACAGCACGATGATGATGATGGCGATGACGTCGTTTTCCTTGACCATCTTGGCGGTTTGGTTTAGTGTGGAAGGGTAGGGATATAGGTTGTTGGCGGAGGAATGCAGAAGTCTCGAATTAGGTGAGACAGGCTAATAGAGAATATTCGATTCTCTTTTTCTTCCTGGTAATCGATAATAGATATCAGGATATGGATATCAAACAGCGAGTCTGGGAGCAATAGCAATTGTAGCAACAGTAAATAGCGATGCGATCCTCTTCGACGAATTGGATACCTGGCGATATTCGTAGGATTGCAGGATTAGACAAACGGATCTTTCAAATCGCGATTCTTCAAGATTGATAATGATGATAAGGTAGCAAAAGAGGAAGCAAGAGACATGGCGAATGGAATGCGTGTGTCCTAGGAAAAGGAAGGTACAAATAGTGCTGGTTGCCCCGCCACTCTGGTCGAGTAAATAGCGAGGCTGGGCCCAGAAATACGCAAGGCGGGAGTTTTGTTCGAAAGAGCTAGGGTAGCTAGGCTCGCCTAGGGTAGCTCCTACCCGGTGGTTGGCGGGAGCCCTTTTTCAAGGTTTCTTTGCAGGGGTAGAGGCGTCGAAACGCGCCAGATGCGCAGGTGGTCCAAGCTTCTAACCGTTAGCGTTGTCCTCCAACCTCCTTCGGACTTTACCAAATGATTCTGAGGGTGGTAAGGTTTACACGTGTAGTTGGTCCAGATGTCGTTACATGTCACTGCAATCCTGTTAGTTTATGCAAATGTTCGTAGTATTTTTTTCCGATCGTAGAGAATAATTCAGACAAGATGACTGCAAAGCCATTTCAATGTCATCAAGACACTTCAGACCTGTGACGTAAATACATGTACAGGTCTTGAGCTCTCAATGTTCTTAATGTTCCATGTTTTGTCCCGCGCGACCATCGTAATCGCAATCGCCATTCATTATGCGGACCAAAGCTCCCTCCTATTGGTGAGTCCATACTCCTGCAAAATAGGTATAGACCAAACCTTTGCGTGATATAGTGATTCCGATTCACCCGTTTTGCCATAGCAAGATCATCCATGGATCCCATGGATGTCATTTCCTGCTTCAACTACTGCTGCTGTTGGTGTAGCACGGATATTAATCATTCATCCTTCACACTACCCTCCGATGACGACATGACGATTTTAACGTGTCGCTCATAGAACTGGAGCATCTGCAATCATGTATTAGCCAACGCATAGAAAACTGTAGTCCGATATTGTGAACATACCTTTTGCGGGCAGCGTTGGTAGACAACCTTGGTACCATGCTGGGTTTTGTTGCCATTCTTCCACGTGAGGTACACGATCAACTTGCCCGTATTCTCGTCACGGCAGGCATCGATGGACTCTACCTCATCCTCCCAAGAACCCACCGGGACTTTCCAGACCCTTGAGCTAGCCGGTGGCGTTGCTGAATCAGGATGGCTTTCGTTGCGTCGTCGTTTCGCGCCGTTGGTCGGTGTTCCCGAAGCAGGTCTGCCGCGCTTCTTCGTCTTCAACGCAATATTCGCGTCTTCCATGATCTTTTCTCGTCCGCCCATTCTCAGAAGATAATCTTCTAGGATGTCGGATGCATTCTCCCTATTCGGAAGACTGTTAGGACATGAACAAAAACATACACGAGGTGGGGTTTCGTGTGAGTTAGAAGACGGATCATAGTCGCGCTTACTTGAGGTTCTCGTCATCCTCCCATGTCTGATCTGATTTCTTCTCGTAACCTTCCCATTTGACCTTGAACTTAATCGCGCCCTATAGAATGTGTTCGTAAGCTGTGAAAGTGAAGTGATGACGGGTAACTTACGCTGGGTTCAACGACGTGGGAAAGGATTTTCTCGACGATGTACCTAGAAGCTAGTTAGTATCGACTGCTTAGTTTTCTTCTTGCCTAGCCCATCTGCATGGACGTGGTACGCACTCATCCTCTTCCAAGTCTTCCGCGACTTCTTCTTCGCCTCCCTCATCACCGTGGTTGCCATCTCCATTCTCAACGTCGCCTTGGACGGCGTCTAGCATCTCGTCGTCATCGTCCTCTTCCAATTTCGTAAGTGGCTTCTTCGCGCGCGTTGAGGTCAAGGGAACGGTCACCCTACCGTGATCGGAGGCCTCGTCGTCGCTAATTGCTGTGGGCGAAATGGTCAGTTCTAGAGTTTTTACGGCAAAGCGTTAACAGAGGTCGTGCTAGCAAATGTAAATGTAGAGGGGGATCGTTGAGACGAGAAAGGAGTGACTAAAAGTGGTGTTGCGCGGGCAATGGGTATGTAACTTCGTGAACGAGTTTGTATTGTAGTTCTAAATAACGTACCTGGAGGCATGTTTGGTATGTTCAAAACGCGTAATGTGATGGACTCGAGATATTTTAAATGAATTGATCAGTTGAGACAGTATGTGCTCAGTTTAGAGAAAGTAGAGAAAGTGGAGAGATTAGATGGTGATGGGCGTCGAGGATGTTCGCGATCAAGTTCTTGCGACAAATCAGGTGAGAGTTGATCGCGATGTGTTTGTGTTGTATGTGGTCCGAGCTTCCGTCACTGCCGAGTTCATTAGTCAACTGCAAACAGTTGGCGGGTATGTACGCGTGACTAAAACAATGGATTTGTTTTACATGCATATAAACATGTATATATGCAGTTTAAACAATACGGCCTTTCTATTTAAGCAGAACTATGTATTTAGATGGTGTTTCAAAGCCACATTTGATCTGCCCCTAGCTGAAGACCCGCCAACCCCGGTACAATCCTTGCTCCACGACGAAGATCCCGGACAAAAGCTTCTGTCTCCGTACTTTCTCGTACCTCGGAAAGCTTACGTTTGTATCGTACAGTATGAATGAACCGTTTGATGTGCTCGAAGTTGTCGACATTTTACCTACGAAAGTAATCGACATCCCGAGAATAAAATAATCGCTAAACATCCTTAAGGATATTGAATTCAATAACACATACATGTACATACAAACATAGAATCTAACCAGCTACATCCATACCTAGGTAACTTATCATATTCACTGCAGGTCCTAGGTAGCCTTTACGCTAAGCTAGACCGAAAAGGGAATATCTAAGTTTACTAAAGTCCCCTAAACCGGTTGGCGCTAACGTACGTACAGAGTAAGGAAGTACTATGTACAAAAGTTAGCGTTAGCCCCTGGACCCCCTGAACGGAAAATCCCCCAGAAAAAAAAGGGCCCCAAAGTCTAAACATTGACATTGACATTAACATTAACATTCAATGTTCATCCTCAAGAAACAAGACGAACATTGAAACAAGAAACAAATACTTCGCAACGTCGGAAACAAAATACGCCAATTCCCTCGTCTTACTCTCATTTCTCGAGATAAATGATCAAGACATTACAATACCTTTCGTCAACTCTTAGGATCCCTCTTAGGAGCTTCTCCCTGGATGAGATCCGAATGGGGGATGCTCCTTAGGGGCAGCTACTGATTATATACAGTATCTTTTCCTAAGCCTCACCTCCCTATCTTACTCACCCCTTTCTTACCGTCCATTCGTTATTCTACTTATACAATCATAACTTCCTTCGTTAAGTTACCTTAAGCTCGAGTGTTCCAACAATGTCCGAAGCAGCCAGTACCGGTGGTGCCGCCGATTCCCCGGGCGGTCTTAAGGCGAGTGCGCCGAAAGATAGGAATTGTCCGTACTGTGGTCAAGCATTCACGTCCTCATCGCTGGGAAGACATCTAGACTTGTATGTCAAGGAGAAGAACCCCAAAGCCCCAGATGGCATTCATGATGTCGACGCTATTCGGAAGATGCGAGGAAGCATCACTCGCAGGCAGCCAAGAGGCTCGCTTGCCCGACGAGATGCTTCCACCCCCGGCACACCGACAGCCTCCTCGAGAAAGAGCCCTACCCTCGACATCGGTACAAAAATGCCTTCCATACCGAAAGAAGGCCAGTTCGTTGTCGACAACCAGTTGCCCAAGTATCCTTTCCAACCTACTTGGGAGGCTACCGGCGTGATCAATGATATACCGGCGAGAAACGGGGAGTTGAAGAATAGCCCGGATGATAGTAATGGCCAGGACTCGAGACGGCTCCCTATGCAGCGTGCGCCGAGTAGAACCGTGCAAAAATCTCAGTTAGATGCGAGGCAGAGGCTTGCAGATGCTATGGACACCGCAAGAGCTACCGAGTTAGCACTGAGGGAATTGCTCAGCTCATTGAGAGCCGCCAAGTAAGATTAGCCTCCCGCCGGAAATCCCCTTCACATTACGTTACTAACCAGGTTACATCGAATAGGCAACAGATCGATATGGACTCTCTTCCCTTCGACTTTGATCCTCTTTCTCTCGATTTCCCTGCTCTCACCCTTCAATGTCTTCAAGCACCTCCCACGTTATTTTCCTCGACGCCGCACCCAACATCTTCGTCTTGGTCTATTCAACCCCCGGCTCAGAAGCAGTATGAAGCGCTTAGAGCGTTTTTCCAGGAAGAATTTAGGAAATGGAGGATTGCCTGTTCTATGGCAACCACGACGTCGCATGATGATCTGGTATATCCACCGTCAAGCATAAATATCCCTCATGACATGCGCGAAGGAGTGAAGAGGGCGGAAGAGGCGGCAGCCGCACTCGAGGCGCAGGTCAGCGAACATTTACAATCAACATATCATGTCTGGGAGCAGCTTTCTTCGCAAAGACGAACCGAGCTTTGGGGCCTCGAATTAGCGAGGAGCGTAGGGAGAAGACAAAGGGACATGGAGAAGTTGAAGGAGATGCATTATTCCACGAAGCAAGAGAACTCGAACCTCAAGCTGCAGATTGATCAACTCAATCGTCTACAGCACCCGAGAGAATTCAGGATAATGCCGCCCGCAACGATTCCTATCGAGCAATCCATCCTCGCATACCTGGGAGATCTATCTCACAAAGGTCGCCGGGGAATCGGACTCGATATCGAAGATCGACATGTAGACCTTGACGCAATGGTCTCTCGCGCTATTGATCGATGGAAGACTGTCATCGTGTCGTCAAGGGGACCTGGCATGGCTGGACAAAGGTCTCTCGATCAATCAACACCAACTCCGACCAGCGCTACCCCTAACTCTGCAACCGCGCCTCCGCCTCAAATACCCGCCCAACAGCAACAACGATCTATGCCCATAGCATCTAACACGCAGATAATCGAGCCGCAATGTACTACGGCTGCCGTGACAGCGACGATGGTCACCGCCTCTAGTATATCTGCTGCTAATGACGACAATAGCGACCAAGATGCTGATGCGGAAATGGAAGACGACGATAATTTTACCCCCATCACACCCGTTGTCGCGAAGCCACCAATGCAACAACCTCATCAGCAGTTAGACATATCGCGCACGAGAGGCCGTGACCAACGAGTACCCATGACCGCGGAAGCGCGGTTTACGGTCAACGGCACGGTTCCCAATCGGGGCCTCGACGCGCAAACGATGCAGAATATGAATGCTGTCTCGATACAAGGGCGTATGCACGGACATGCGATAATGAATAATGGCGATTACGGGACGATTGTTCAAGGCGTTACCGGTAGTGAACCGATGTATATGGATTGATAGAGAAAGTACCACGGCGGTTCCGGCGTTCAAAATAAGCTGAAGTTTTTTTTTTCTCTTTTTTTTCCCAGCGATATTGTTCCTCAGGCGGATCTTCTTTCTGAAACGAATTTATAACTCACCCACGGACGGATCTTACTCTTCTAAACCCTGCTAGGTACCTACGCATAGCGGCACCGAGCGTATGAGACCTATTGCCTTATACTCCACCTAGATGTGTTAATAGATGCTGTCTGAGGTATCAGTTTTATGCTAGTATGTACGCAACAGCAATATCGGCCGCTCATGTTAAATTATAGGCGCGAAAACGGAATGCTTCTGGCCTGTCTATCGGTGTTAAATAATGCTCGTTTCTACCTAGTCATCTCATACGCCTCGATAAATCGTATATTCAAATTCTAGTTTTTTAAGACTTAGCTCCGATATGTTCATAGTATGCTATCTTCCTTAGAATATGTTTCGTGTACTTACTTTTGGTATCTACTTCAATCGTAACCATTTAGCTCTGTCGCTCGTTAGGGGCTGTTGAATTGACCCGTGAAGAAATTGCTAGACGGCTTGGTTCGGGAACTATTTCTCTAGGGATGATTGTGACAATTATGGAAATATTAAACAGTAGACCGACATCCCCAAATCCTCATCCGGATAGCGTTTCACGGATCTCCAACCCTTCAATGCATCTTCCGATACTCGCTCCCGCAATCCCCAAGCCGCTCGAACAGAGCCAGACTCTTCGCCCCCTCGGAGCCGAGCGCTACTGCGTTGATGCTAGACATATCATCGTCGTCGAGCGCGAATTGGAATACACGTAGGTTGTCGTCCACGTGCCCCGACACGCCGAGCCGCGTTCCCACGATCACGGCGCCGACGGTCGGCTGCTGGAGGACCCAGCGCGTCGCGATGTTGGCGATGCTGACGTTGTGCTTTCGGGCGCTGGTTGAGAGCGCTGTGAGCAGCGATTGGAAGGAGGGCCAGGAATCCCAGGTTTGGATCATGTCGAAATACTGGGGTTAGGGTTTAGTGTTTAGTTGAGAAAGGGAGGGTTGGAGGTTGGGGTTTAAGGGGATGCTTACCTTCCGCTGAGAAGGCGTTAGATGGTTCGATTCGAGGTACACTTCGGGGGCCGGCTGGTGAAGCCATCGCTCGGATAGGAAACCTCCGCACTATGGTAAGGTGTACATTAGTATTGGGATCTTGGAGTACCTGAGTAGGCATACAGGGGAGTGCCTTACGAATGAACCGTATGTGAGGAGCTTCAACCCGTACTTCTCGCACACGTGCACCATCTTCTGGAGCGGACGCGCGTCCACGAGCGAGAACTATGGACTTGGTGAGCAATACAAGAGCTATGGCATATGAGATATAGTATATGGAATACTCACCTGCACCTGGTTCGACACGATGCCAACTTCCCCGGTCTTGGCGATCAGATACTCGCAAGACTCCTCCACGTGCTCGGAGTCGAAGTTACAAAGCCCAATCGTGGTCACGAGCTCCGGATGCAGTTTCGCGATGTGGATTAGCTCGACGAGGATTTCGAGGTACTGTTTGGATTCGTACTAGGTTGGGTGAGACGGCCATACTTGTTTAAAGGGGATAGGGGTACGTACGTCCTGCCAATGGAATTGGAGGAGCTCGACTCGACCCCCTAGACGTCGACATCGTTCACGCACCGCATCGAGTACGAAGGACGTAGTTATCGGGGCAGAAATTGGCGAGAAAATACACTGGGCCATTTGTAATCAATAATCATCACAGACGGAAACTATCGAGGGGAGTAAGAGAAGGGTCTCTGAGAATGCTTACCCACTTAGTCGCGGCAAACACAACATCTCGAACGCGCGGCTCCAGCGCTTTCCTAAAGTCGCCGTACACCAGCTCCGCATCGCCCTAGCATCCCCGTTAGAAACAGCCCGTCACCAGGGTAGGTACCCAGCACCTAAGTGTCAGGCCACACCCACATAATGATCCGCCATATCGGCCGCCGTCAACCCGCGCGCAACCGCGTGCGCCAGCGCGCGCTCCTGCGCGGCGCCGCCCGCGGCGCCCCACGCCGGCGACGACACCTGCCACAAGCCGGCGAACAGGCGCGGCGCGCGGAACGGGCCGAGCCGGAACGTCTGCACCGCCGCCGCCGCCGCCGCGTCGACGCTCACAGCCAGACCCAGACCGGCCTCGTCGCCCGCGGCCTCGGCGCGGCCGGGGAACAGGATCGCGGCGACGTCGCGCAGCTGCCGGCGCGCGCGCGCGAGCGGGAACGCCAGCGCCGCGTCCCCGCAGTAGCCGCGGCAGCCGTCGACGGCGGCGCGCAGGTTCGAGAGCGCGGCCAGCAGGTCCGGGGTCGGCGAGGGGCGCGGCTCCTTGAGGGCTTGGGCCGCTTGCACGATGTCGCCGTCGAGCGCCTGCAGCGTCTGCGCGAGGGCGCTGGGGGCGGTCCACTGGGGGGCGTGGGGGTGAGCTTTTTCTCTTCAATTAAAGGGGTTTGGGAAGTTGCGTCGAGTTGGGACGCCGGTTTCGCCAATCTAGCCCCTGGGTAGGTAGGTAGGTTGGATGTGTGTTGTGCTACGGTAATCGGGATAAAGGGGGTGGCGTACAATGACGGAATACACCTACTTTAACTCCCGCCTGTGGAATGGCTTTCAAGAAATGCTCTAAGCTATAATCCTTAGAATTAACTGCCATTGATATATACTGCTAGAAGAATATTTCTCACTATGGGAGTGACTCTTGGGCTAGCTTGCATGAGAAGATGCATCTCGTCTGCGCAAGGTACGCCAAGCACTCAGGAGTGACAATATCATCTCCGGAGAATAATCTTTCTGGGGGCTCGAAGCTGGGTGGATTTTCGTGAAATTTGGCGCGAATGTGTTCAACGAAGGGTCGCTGTGTGATAGAGCCCTGTGAGACGAGGAGACGAAGAGCTGATCTGAGAGTAGCTGGCGGTACTATGGCCTCGGTTAGATTCAAACGTGGAGGCCTGTTGTGGTAGAACATATGATCATCGTGTTGACGAACAGTTTGATATTAGACAGTCGTCCATCATGTTTCTAATATTCGTAAGTATATGTCGGAGTATTTTACTAGGATGATGTATGAATGCTTACACGTGGCCGGCCATTGTGACGGTTTTATGTCCCAAAGTTATAGATAATTAGTTTAATATAGTATGCTGCTAGTAGGATTTTGACTGATTAAAACAGAATAGAAGATACCTAGGTATTCAGGATGCTTGGAATATAAACGTGACAAAACGCGTGATGAACGAAGATGATGTTATCGCCGACAGAGTAGGACATATTCAACCCTTGTCTAGAAAGAAATTATACCGAGCTATAGTTAGCTGTGCTAAGGTATATCTGCTTATAACTACAAGAATATGAATAGGTAGTAAGCGTTGCGGAGATCGGGGCCTCTATCTCTCAAGGTGCCCAAAGTGGCAATTAGCTTGATCTGACCCCCACTCCTTGCCATGGGCTATGCACAAAGTCGCGACAGGTAACCCACTGCTATGAGAGGTAGGTATGTTATTAAATTGAATTTACTTCTAATTATCTAAGTAGGTACCTAAGAATGTCAATTTTGTATAAGATTATCAGTAAAAAGAATATGTGTGTTTTGATACTTTTGTATGACCTAGAATAGGGGCTAGTTATGCTCTTTTTCTAAGCAATGAGTAATCGTGATTATAGGTCTGAAAGTATCTACCTAGTTTATGAGCTGAATAGAAAAGACAATAGGTTCATTCAAGTTTATAGCACCCCTAAAAAAAGGTCGAGAATTCAGCTGGAATTTCTGGTTGTGAAGAGCGAAAAGGGGTAAATAGGGGTGAATCTCATCCCCCTTTATCAAAACAAAAACCTCTGCTTTACTCCGTATAGGTAACTCTACCTAGGTAGGTTATTGAACTCGACGCTAGTGTACCGGCATTAAGTATCTTGCCAGAATCATCCGTAACGTTCATAGCATTAGAATATACTTGAATCAAATTGCCGATACACAATTTCTCGTTTAGTGTCTTAGTCTTGTATAATTAGAAGAACTAAAATCAAAAGCCTTCATTAACTATATTACCACTATTATTCTACCTATAGTACTTTCAACTGAAATTCACATCATTTACCTAATGGGTTTAGTTGGATCGACAGCCTAAACTTGGGGTAACCGGCTAAATGCAATAGCTCCTTTCCTCGGGACATCATTATAGAGGCCTGCCAAATATAAGTAGGTAGTAATCCCAAGAATCATCGTCTGATACCGTGCTTATTTAAAGGGATCCACGAAGTATCTGTTTATTCCATAGACTATTTCATAAGATATAAATTTTGCTCATTTCAACATCGTCATGCCGCTCATTCGCAACCCGATCTTGCCTGGCTTTAATGCCGACCCGTCAATACTCCGAGTGGGCAGTGATTATTACATCGCTACGTCCACGTTTGAGTGGTATCCGGGAGTGCAGATCCACCACTCCAAAGATCTGGCAAATTGGGAGCTTGTCACACGCCCCTTGAATCGCAAGTCTCAGTTGGATATGCGTGGTGATCCTGATAGCTGTGGTGTATGGGCTCCTTGTCTTACACACGATGGTGACAAATTCTGGTTGGTGTATACAGATGTGAAGCGCAAAGACGGTTCATTCAAAGATACTCACAACTACATCGTCAACGCCCCATCAATAGAGGGCCCTTGGTCTGATCCCGTATACGCCAATTCTTCGGGATTTGATCCTTCTCTATTTCATGACGACGATGGCAAGAAATGGTTCGTAAATATGATACAGGATCACCGACGTCGACCTCGTTCCTTTGCGGGCATCTTTCTGCAGGAATTTGATCCTTCGGCGGGTAAGCTCGTTGGTCCGAGGAAGAACATCTTCCTCGGAACTGATCTGGATCTTGTTGAGGGGCCGCATCTATATAAGAGGAATGGATGGTATTATCTCCTGACGGCTGAGGGCGGCACTGCCTATCATCATGCCTGCACACTGGCCCGTTCTCGTGATATCGGGGGTCCGTACGAGGTGCATCCGCAGAAACACATTCTCACCTCAAAGGACGCCCCTCTTGCATCTCTACAGAGATCCGGTCATGGTGATATTGTAGAGACCCCTGAGGGGAAGACCTATCTAGTACACTTAACAGGCCGTCCGACAACCCAGGAACGTCGCTGCGTACTCGGTCGCGAAACTGCCATTCAAGAGGCTTTTTGGAAGGATGACTGGCTCTTCGTGAAGAATGGACCCGTCCCTTCACTCTACGTTGAAGTTCCTGGAACGCGCGATGAGAGCAAATACTGGGCGGAGCAGAGGTACACTTTTGAGAATGGCTTACACAAAGATTTTCAATGGTTGAGGACACCTGAGACGGAGCGCATCTTTGCCACTAAAGATGGGAAGCTCGTCCTTTTCGGTCGGGAAAGTATTGGTTCGTGGTTTGAGCAGGCGCTCGTTGCGAGGAGACAGACTCATTTCTCCTACGACGCCGAGACAGTGATCGACTTCTCCCCGACCGACGAGAGACAGTTCGCCGGGCTTGCTGCATACTATTGCCGATACAACCTCTTCTACTTGACCGTGACGGCACACTCCGACGGCCAGCGTGAGCTCCTTATTCTGACCTCGGAGGAATCCTGGCCGGACGGAGACCTCACTACGCCGCTCGCGGACCCGGTGCAGATACCTAACGAAGGAAAGGTAAAACTGGCTTTGAAAATCCGTGGTCGTGAACTACAGTTTTACTACGCCTTGGATGGCGACGAGCTGAAGAAATTTGGGCCAGTTTACGACGCTTCTATTCTATCTGACGAATGTGGTGGTCATCAAGCTCATGGAAGTTTCACGGGTGCGTTTGTGGGGCTGGCTGCTTCTGACGTGAACGGGACTGCGTTACCAGCAGCCTTCGATTATTTCATATATCGACCTATCCAGCATCATACGGATAGATACGACTTGTAACCTGTTCTCCGGTGATTGTGCATAACCTGTACCTGGTTAGAAGGCTTGTTACTAGCAAGTAACCGAGGTTATTTGGTATACAAAGACCTAGATATAGACATAATACAATCTAGAAAATACACCGCACACTTCATATTATAAACAGGTTCATGTTTTAAAGGTATAGTTACCTAGCCTAGGAGAGTTAAACTTCAAATTTCAAAATACGTAAGGTAAATATTGCTTAATATATTAACCTGATATGCCTACCACCATCGTCGCCTCCCGTTTAAGTAGACGAGATTAAGACACATGAATGTACTAGACCAGTCTTTGTGCTCATTGTTTTTCAAAGTGACTACCTACCTAGGTACATATTTATAAGAACTCTCGACCCTTCGTCATACCATAAGGAAGGCTTGAACGCTCCAGTAGACAAGCCAAACCACAAAGAGCTTAGGGGCTAGGCTTATGCTAAAAACGAATAAGGCGGCCTGGAAGCACAGCGCGTAGATATTCCTGAGATACAACGAAATGCTCTGGATTTTTTTGATGGCCTTATAGGCTAACACTAATGCAACGATCAGAGTCCAGATAGAAATGAAATACTCGAAGAAGAAGAGAAAACCTGCCCATAGGAACTCGGAATCACTCATTCGAGGATAGAAGTAGCCAGAAGGTTGGTTTGGGAAAAAGCCCATTCGAGTTTGTTGTTTTGAGAATAACATTGTGTGTGTGTGTGTGTCGAAGTATTTGCTATTACTAATAGTATGAGTGTATATTCAAGTTTCGTTGGTTTAGTGCTTGATGAGAAGTGATAAAGATTGGAAGAGAAAAGGCTTATATGCTAATGTTTACCTTCAACTGTTCTTTGTCAAGCTTATTGTGTGAACTATTCTCTCTGAACTATTGTTTTAGAAATAAAACTGAGCACCTTTAATACGACGCATCCATCGGGTTTAGTTATACACCTTAGCAGAACAATATCTTTGTTTTAATAGAATTATAGCAGATTTTTAGCTACGCACCTGTTACCTAAATCTGAGAATTTGTTGCGGCAAAACGTGGCACCCACTGCCAGGCCATACAGCTACAATGGTATATATATCATGACAGAATTGAGCTAACCTAGCTTAGTCATCACATTAAATAGGGGTAATTGAGATTCAAACCTACAGTTAAAAAGCTTTTATCGTGATCAAAGCTCGGAACAACTCAATTCCCATGAAATACGACAGCACTTGATGAATTTATGATCTATATACAAATAGTGTCATCGTGTGAATGTACACTTGTGTTATGTATTACCTAATTATGTAAGCAACTACATGAGAGGTCTTGCTAATATTTGAGTTATTACGAGCCTTGATGACGATATGCATGGTAGGGTTTTTAACTAAAATGTTTTAAATGTAGTTTGTTTGATTGCTTAATGAGATAAATTTAGCTCCTCCTTTCGTCGTGTCTTCCTTCCGCTTTGCCGATCACATATTACTTAAACGTATCTCGCATGAATTGCTGGTCAGCCACTCCAGAATAAAACCTTTGTGCCTCGAAGGATTCATAACTAATATATCCAAGGCCGCTTTGTAATTGAAAGCTGATGTTTAGTTTGTCGATCAATCTTGACCGAACTCTATTTGAGAGTAGTTATTTCACAGTGTGAAGGTATAAAAAGACCAAACGGTTCCTTTGCTCTCCTCTTTAACCATTAATCAAGAAACAACTCTTATCTTATATTCAATAGTTAAGTGCCAGTACATTACCTGCTACTCATAAGTTGCAATTTTTCAATCAAATCACAACATGCAATTCTCACTCCTCAGTGTCGTCACCATTGTAGCGTTCGCTATGAACGTTGCTGCCGGCCCAGTGCCAGAGGAGCTTCTTCCACGGACATGTGTGAGTATCAACCTTTTCATACAACGACTTGAACGAGGAAATAGTTAGAAGGTCACTACGTATTGACATCTTCATATAGTCTGGCGTTGGGACATGTGGCAAACTCATCTGTAAAGTGAAGAGTGGTTGCACCTGTGTCAATGAAGGTTGTCTCAAAGAATCAAGTCGAATCTGCACTTGTGCCTAGAGTCTAAAACAATACCTAGGTAAGCTTGGATAAATGGTCAATCGGGTCAAAAACATGATCTTACGGTACTAGCTTTTCTGACAGATAAAACTAAGTCTAAAGCATTTCCATCCGCTCTTTATTATAGTTATTGTCAGAGGTCTGGTCTATTGAAAAATTAGTCATCAAAGGTTTAGATATATCGGAGCTCAGCCTGTCAGAGGCTGGGACCACCGGGAAGGAGACCTGTTGGTGGCTAGTCCTGGGATAGCGTGGACGAAGGGCAACGTCGTTGTGCCTCCCTGCCTATGGTCCGTAACTTGACACATTCTAACAGTTGAAACTCGAGCTAAATCAGATTAAATTACAAAATAACATCAAAATAAATAACCCTTCGTAGAATTAGGGCATTCAAATCCTCATGGCCAGAATTAAATCAAAATTCATTCTAGATGAAGCTATAAGGTAATTAATATGTAGCGCCATGATCTCGTAACAGTTGGATAAGCTCATCATTGCGCCCTTTTACACCTGGTACTATTGATAACAACCCCTGACCTAATTCGTCTCGAGCCGTGGCATCAGCGCCTGATCTCAGTAATAGCTTAACAATAGCTTCCTGTTTGTAAATCACTGCTATAGATAATAGACATCGGTAATGGACGCAGAGGCTATCAATATTGGCGCCTCTACTTAGTAGTAGTTTGATAACAGCCTCACGTCCTGTTTACGCTGCCGCATGTAATGGAGTCATGTAATTACTGTCATCCTTAATATTAGCACCCTTATCGAGTAATAACTTAACAATAGCCTCGTGTCCCATTTGCGCTGCCGCATACAATGTGATCAGGTAAAGACCGTTATCCTCGATATCGGATCGTCTATTCTCACGGTGACTTTTGTTTAACCTCACGGTGATCCACCCGTTTATACCTATTATGGTTTAATAGTGTGGATACCTTTTTTACAATACAAACTCTCACGCAAATCTAAGTACCTTTTTTACTTATGTGTGCCCCTTAATCATCGTGAACCTTATTGTCGCCCTTTAACACATTATTGCTGTTGGCGTTGTAAAAGGAGCAATTAGCCTGTTGATTAGTTTTGCTTATCGGCAATTTATATAAACAGCGTTTTATTAGGTTTTGATATGTCTTGAATAACCTCGTAAGCCAGCTATGGTATAAATGGTATGTATATATAAATTTAATATGGTAAGATAGAAAAGGTACTTCGATTTGCGTGAGAGTTTATATTATAAAAAAGGTATCCACACTATTAAACCATAATAAGTATAAACGGGTGGATCATCGTAAGGTTAGATAAAAATCACCGTGAGAATAGACGTCCCGCTCGATATTAGCACCTCTATCGAATAATGACTTAACAACAACCTCGTATCCCATTTGCGCTGCCGTATGTAATGGGATCATGTAAAGACCGTTACCCTTAATATTAACACCTTTATCGAGTAATAATTTAACAATAGCCTCGTGTCTTTTTTGCGTTATTGTATGCAATGGGATCATGCGATTACCGTCACCCTCAATATTAGCGCCTTTGTCAAGTAGTAGCTGGGCAATGGCCTCATGTCCTTTTTCTGCTGCCGTCGATAAAACTAATTGGCCATCGTACCTACCACTAGAAATGATATCGGGGTCTTTATCAAATACTAGTAGAAGAATAGCTATATTTCCATATTTTAATGCGTACTCGAATAGAGACAACTGGGTTTCTGGTGCTTCGAAATCGATGCCATCACCTCTGTCGAGTAGTAATTGGACAATATCCCCATATCCAAGGTGTGCGGCAAGATTGAGTGACTGGTTAACAGACCTCAAAAGTTTATCACCTACACCGAGCAAGAACTGAACAATAGGTTTATCTCTCCGACGAATTGCCTTTAGGAATTGTTCGTCGATATGATAAATGTTCGCACCCCTATTAAGTAATGTGCGAGCAGTTGTCACATGTCCATTGTCCAGGGCTTGGTCTAAAGGAGATAGATTGCAATTTAATAAGTCGTCTTTTGGGTTCTCGATGTTAGCACCTGCATCAAGTAACAGTGATAACATCATTTCGTTGCCATGGTTTGCTGCTAAACACAGTGGAGTCATTTTAATATCGGGTGGGTTAACGTTGGCACCGTTATCAAGAAGTAGCCGAACCATAGCTTCAGATTGATCATATGCTGCACAGCATAATGGATTTTCGCTGGTAGATGAGGAAAAATCAACATTGGCGCCCTTGTTAATCAGATGCTGGGCAATAGCTTCGTTTCCCTTTAGCACTGCGAGTAGAATAAGGGAACTGCCGCTGAAAACGTTGGGATTAGCGCCATGATCGAGTAAAATCTGGACGATAGATTCATCGTTCATTTCTACCGCTAGCTGTAGGGCCCCCCCATTGGCTACTTCAAAATCAATCTTCTCCGTAGCAAGGAAAACATTTAGGATCACGAAGTCCAGTTTTTTTACCAAGTAGAAAAGGACGCCTTTCCTCTTGGAGAATTTGAATTGACGACCGAGCGGATTTTTTTCTTGTCTCCTGCTAGCGAAATTGTCACACAGCTCATGCAGGATAGAATCCGGCGGTAATGTTTGTGCCTGAATCTGTAATAATGCCTGGGCAGCGTCATTGCTTTGAGTAGCAAGGGCAGCGAATATTGGAGTGCCGTAGCGTGCCTTTTCCACGGCGAAACATGATTGTTGGCAATTTAGAACTCGGATGAGATTCGACAAGTTGTGCTCGGCTAGTATATACAAAAGACTTCCCGTCGAGGTATATCGGCGTATTTGATGTGTCTCGAGTATGTTATTGTATGATTTCCAGTTGTCCAATGAGAATGCTGATATAAAATCCTTCTGACTAATCCCATGGAATTCGGCTTTGTCGGCGTGATACAAAATATTTTGGTTGGCATATTTGAGAAAAGGGTGTCTCTTAGTTATATCTTGGCGGAGATTTGTAGCCTCTGAGGTTGATGCTTTTGGAAGTCGGTTGGGAGGGTTTAAGTCACGTTCAATATTGTTGCTCGTGTATGTAAGGCAACATTGTCTGAGTTTGTCATGGCTTTGTCCTTGAAAGTTTAACTCAAGCTCCGGCCATATTTTCTGAAGCCCCTTTTCCTTGACGAGGAAATCTCGAACTGATTCATGAATGAATTGAATAATCGGTGTATCAGATTTAGTCGATTGCCTTGAGTTTACGAAGGGTTATTGTGTTATTGTTTTTTTGTATGGGAGAATTGTTTTAAATAAGAAAGTAAATATATTTTATATTTATTTTATGGTTAATTTTTGTAGTTTTTAATTAAATGGTGAATTAACTTTGGTGGGTTTTAATTAATTAACGATGGATTTTTAATTAACTTTTACTTTCATTAATTAAATGTATTTTTTTTTATGGTTTAATAAAAATTTTTTTTATTATAATTAATTAAATGTATCGTAACGATATGTGGGTTTAAATAAAAGTTTATTAAATAAATTTAATAAAATTAATTTTAAAAATTATAATTAAGCTTAAAATTAATGGGGTTTATATAAAGAAAAATTAATTATATAACGTTATAATGCCCATTGATTTTTTAAAAATTAATTAATTATATGAATTTAAAGTTTTTTTATTTATTATATAAAAAATTAAGTTTTTAATTTAAATTATTAAAAATTAAATCTTTAATTTAAATTATTAAAAATTAAATTTTTAATTTAAATTATTAAAAATTAAATCTTTAATTTAAATTATTAAAAATTAAATCTTTAATTTAAATTATTAAAAATTAAGTTTTTAATTTAAATTATTAAAAATTAAGTTTTTAATTTAAGTTATTAAAAATTAAATCTTTAATTTAAATTATTAAATAAAAATTAAATCTTTAATTTAAATTATTAAAAATTAAATCCTTAATTTAAGTTATTAAAAATTAAGTGCTTAATTTAAATTATTAAAAATTAAGTTTTTAATTTAAATTATTAAAAATTAAATCCTTAATTTAAATTATTAAAAATAATAAAAAAATCTTATATTACGGTAATTTTAATATTTTTAAAAGGTTTATATTTATAATTATTAATTAAGTGTATTTTATTATAAATAAATTGAAATTAAATATTTTAATTAATTAAATTAATAAAGTTTAAATTTTAAAATAATCCGTTCGTAAATAATGATTTTTAATAAAATTTAATTTTTTAAAAAATAAAATTTTTTTTAAAAATTAACTTTTATATATAAATTAATTACATGGGTAAAAATGATTATTTAAATTATTTATTTAATTAATTTAATATATATAAAAAAATTATTAAATTAAATAATTAAATAATTTTTAAAAAAGTAATTAAAACATTAAAAAAGTGGTTACGGGTGGTTATAAATAATTAAAAAAAAAGTTTAACGGGGGTTTAATAAGAAATTATATAAAAGATTTATTAAAAGGTAATTAAATAAATAAGTGGTTAAATTAAAAATTTAATAAATAATTTAATAAATAAATAAACGGATGGTTAAATAAGTATTTTAAAAAGTAATATAAAAAATAATTTATAAAATGGTTTATAAAATAATTTATAAAATAATTTAAAAAATAATATAAAGAATGGTTAAATTATTATAACGGCGTTTAATTATTATTATTTTTAAAGTATATTAACGGAGCGGTTAATTAATGTTTTAATTATAAAATTAATATATAAAAACCTTTTAAAAAAAATTATTTTATATTTTTTTTTTAATTTTTTATTTTAAATATTTTTATTAATAAAGTATATGGTTTTATTATTATATAAGTTTTATTTTAATTTAAAATTTATTTATTATAATATAATATTTAAAATTATTTATTTATTTTATTTTTTTAATTTAAAAGCTTATTTTTAAAATTTTTTTTTTTAAATACGTAAACGTTTATATATTAATTTAATTTTTTTTAAATTATAATATATTTAAAGTTTTATTTTTAATTTATATTTAATTTTTAAAAGTTCTTGTTTTTTTAAACGAAATTTTTTATATTAATGGTTATAAAATTTTATTTTTACCCGCGATAAAACATTTTTTAATATTATTTATTTTATTATTAATTAATAATAATATTTAAATTATTAAATAAAAACTTTAATAAAAATATTAAATCGTTTATTAATTAAATTAATTAATTAAAATTTACCCCCGTTCTTTTAATTATATAACCCCGAACCGATGAATTTTTATTTACGGTTAAAAATAAATTTTTAATTTTAAAAAAAAACGTTAAAACTTTTAATGGTTTAAAAAACCATTTAATTAATTATTTAATAATAAAATTAAAAGCTTATTTTTCTTTTTAAAAAAAAAAAAAAAAAAAAAGCTCCGCTTATTAATAAATTTTTTAATTAAAACGAACATGTTTTTTAACCGAATTTACGACGAAATTCCATTACTTTATTTTTAAAATTTAATATAATAAAGGTAAATTCATTTTAAATTATATTATCCGTTATTTTAAATAAATTAATAACGTTAAAAAACCGATCACGGATCGTTTTTTTTTCTTTTATTTTTTTTTTATTTTTATTTTTTTTTATACCTTTTATTTTTTCATTTTAATTTATACGTTTTAAAACTTAATTATCCTTTTAATGAAATAAAATAATGCGTTTAAAAAAATAAATAACCTTTAATATACCTTTAAAATATAATTAATAATTTTATTTTTATTTTTATTAAAAATTTATATTAAAAATTTATGTTTTTTATTAAATAATTTAAATTTTATATTCGAAAAATAAAAAATAAATATAAAAAATAAGTTTTAAATTAATTAATGAAAATTCTTTAAAAAACATATTTAATTTACATGGTTTTATTTATTTATTAAAAATAAAATTAAATTAATTTTTTAATTTTTTTTATTAAAAATAATATTAATTAATATATTAAAATTAAATAAATATATAATTTATTAAAATTATTATATAATAATTTTAACGTTAAAATTTAAATTAAAAATAATTTTTATAAATTTAATATATAATTAAACGAATAATTTTTTAAGTTTTACGCGTTTTTTATATCGTTAATAAATAAATAAAAAATCTTAATATTTAAATAAAAAAAAAATTAAATTATTAATTAATTATTAATTTTTATATTTAAACATTTTATTATTATTTAAATTAAAAAATAAAATTTATCGAATTTAAAAACTTTTATTTAACGTTAATTTAATAATACATCGAAACCATTTAAAAAAAAATTAACCTTATAATTTTTTAATTTTAATTTAAAATTAAAATTACTTTTAACGTTATAAAAATAATTTTCATTAATTTTAACACTTTTTACTTAATAACGGAAATCATGACTTAAACATTATAACGCGAGGCCACCCGTTCGGGTGGCACAATATCCCGAGTTTAGCCGGAGGTCGATGGTTCGATTCCCCGATCTCCCGTTTTTATTTCTTTTTTCATCCGACGAAACCACGCACCACCATGGTTCGCGCACCCGTTTAACCACCCTTTGAGCCTCCCCTTTTGCCACCCGATGAACACTCCGTCAAACCCCTATTAAGCCACCCGTGCAACCACCAGTCTACTTAACCACCCCCCGTTGAACCACCGGTTTAGTCACCCCGTAAGCCACCCCTTATACCACCCCTTAAGCCACCCGTGCTGCCACCCGTCTAACCGCCCGTTGAACCACCCGTAACCACCCCGTAAGCCACCCCTTATCGAACCCTTAAGCCACCCGCCGGGCCTCCCGTTCTGCCACCCGTTGAACCACCCCCCGGCCAACCACCCGTTCAGCCTCCCGTTGACCTGTTAAGCCTCCCGTTTAATCCCCGGTCTAGCCACCGGTCTACCTAACCACCCCCGATAAACCACTCCTTGAACCAGCCGTAGCCACCCGTAGCCACCCATAGCCACCTTTCTAACCCCCGAGTCAACCATCCTTCTAACCACCCGTCGATTCACCCGTTACACCCCCCATCCTGCCACCCGTTGAACCACCCCTGATGAACCACCGGTCTAACCACCCGTTGAAACACCCGCCGGGCTACCCGTGTAGCCACCCGATCAACCACCCTTCTAGCCACCCGTTAAAACCCCCGTCTAGACCCCGTTGAACCACCCCCCCGACGAACCACCCTGCCACCCCCGGCCGTTGAACCACCCGTTCAGCCACCCGTGGCCACCTTTCTAACGCCTTGGCCACCCTCTCGGGGGTTGCTTAGTCACCCAGCTTAGGGGTCTTTTTTACGTGTGTTGAACTGAAAAGAGTCAATTACGTAAGTATCTTAGGTAATCAATTCGTCAGGGCTGCCACCCAACTGGTCCGTGCGCGAGAGCCAGCTTTTGACAAGCTTTTCGTTTCTGAAAAACTGAATCTTGTCGAAACGCACCTTCTCGCGAACGGACCACCTCGAAAGTTGAGATCTGTTGTTTGATTGGTTGAAAGGCCCCACCCCCGAGACGATGCACCCAATCAATCGCCGTGGATATAACGGCCTCTTTGGGGATAACGGGGTTTACACACTTTTTAGCGCCGGAGATACGGAATTACCGCGATAAGAGATTTTTGATAAGGACCATGGAGAAAAAAAAACACACCAAAGCTTTACTTGTATAACGCGAGGCCACCCGTTCGGGTGGCACAATATCCCGAGTTTAGCCGGAAGTCGATGGTTCGATTCCTCAATCTCCCACTTTTGTTTCTTTTACCATGCGACGAAATAACTCACCACCATCCGGCTGGCGATTCGCGCAGCCGTCTAACCACCCTTTAAGCCTCCCCTTTAGCCTACCGTGCTACCACCCGTCTAACCGACCGTTAAACCACCCGCAAGCCACCCCTTATCGAACCCCTAAGCCACCCGCCCAGCCTCCCATTTAGCCACCCTTCAAACCACCGGTCTAACCACCGGTCTAGCCCCCGTTGAACCACCCGTAGCCACCTTTCTGACCACCCGTGTGGCCCCCGTTAAACCCCCGGTCTAGCCACCCATCTACCCACCCCTTAAGCCACCCCCGGTCTACCCACCCGTCTTTCCACCCGTTGAGCCTCCCCTTTAGCCACCCGTTGAACCACACACCCGTTTAGCCACCCGTCCCGTTGAACCCCTGTTGAACCCCCGGTCGAACCACCCGTTGTATCCCCCGTAGCCTCCCCCGATCTAAACACCCGATTAGCCACCCGTCGATCCACCCCTTGAGCCTCCCGTGAAGCCACCCGTTGAACCCCCTGTTAATCCCCCGTTGAGCCACCCCCGGATGAACCACCCCCGGTCTACCCACCCACCGGTTTAACCACCCGTTATACCACCCGTTATACCACCCCTTAAGCCTCCCGTTGAACCACCCCCCGACGAACCACCCGTTTTGCCACCCGTTCAGCCACCCGTAGCCACCTTTCTAACGTCTTAGCCACCCTTTCGGGGGTTGCTTAGTCACCCAGCTTAGGGGTCTTTTTACATGTGCTACTAGTCGATTACATAAGCATCTTAGGTAATCAATTCGTCTGCTTTCCCACCCATCTGGTCCGTGCGCGAGAGCCAGCTTTTGACAAGCTTTTCGTTTCTGAAAAACTGAATCTTGTCGAAAACCACCTTCTCGCGAACGGGCCACCTTGAAAGTTAAGAACTGTTGTCTGATTGGTCAAAAGCTCTGAGATTGCCCCACGTCCGAGACGATGCACCCAATCAACCGTCGTGGACTTAACGGCCTCTTGGGAGATAACGGGGTTTACGAACTTTTAGCGCCGGAGATACGGAATTACCGCGATAGGAGATTTTTGATAAGGACCATGGAGAAAAAAAACACACCAAAGCTTTACCCGTATAATTACCTTCGTTAAACTCGGGTATTACCTTTATTAAATTCGGGTATAACGTTTAATTGTTATTATTTTTAAGGTATATTAACGGAGCGGTTAATTAATATTTTAACCGCAAAGTTAATATATAAAGATTTTTTAAAAGAAATTATTTTATAATTTTTTTTTTTTAAATTTTTTTTTTAAATTTTTTTATTAATAAAATATATAATTTTACCGTTATATAAATTTTATTTTAATTTAAAATTTATTCGTTATAATATAATATTTAAAATTATTTATTTATTTTATTTTTTTAATTTAAAAATTTATTTTCGAAATTTTTTTTTTTTTTTAAATATATAAATATTTACGTATTAATTTAATTCCTTTTAAATTATAATACATTTAAAACTTTATTTTTAATTTACATTTAATTTTTAAAAACTTTTATTTTTTTAAATAAAATTTTTTATATTAATAATTATAAGGTTTTATTTTTATTCGTAATAAAATATTTTTTAATATTATTTATTTTATTATTAATTAACGATGGCATTTAAACCGTTAAATAAAAGTTTTAATAAAAATATTAAATCATTTATTAATTAAATTAATTAATTAAAATTTACTTTTATTTTTTTAATTATATAATTTTAAATTAATAAATTTTCATTTATAATTAAAAATAAATTTTTAATTTTTAAAAAAATATTAAAACTTTTAATAATTCGAAAAATTATTTAATTAATTATTTAATAATAAAATTAAAAATATTACGGCGAATAAATTTTAAATTAAAATAAAACTTATGTAATAATAAAATTATATATTTTATTAATGAAAATATTTAAAATAAAAAATTAAAAAAAAAAAAATTACGAAGTGGTTTTTTTTAAAAGGTTTTTATATATTAACTTTATAATTAAAACATTAATTAATTAATTCCGTTAATATATTTTAAAAGTAACGGTAATTAAACGTTGTTATATAACCCTTTTTTTTAAAAAAAAATTTAATTTATAAAAAAAATAAATTATTTATTAATGCGCTTACGGTTTATTTTTTTAATTTTTTTTTTATGGTAAATAAATCGTTTTTATTTATTATTTTTAATATTTTATTTTCCGTAACGGTCTCGATTTATTACCGAAGTTTAACCGGGGGATTAATAATTTTAAAATATAAATTATAAAAATCTTTTATTTTAATCGGCGCGTTAAAAAAGTTTTTAAAAAGGTATTATATTAAATTAAAATTATAATTTATTTAATTTATTTTATATTAAAGTTTTTTTTTAAAAAGTTTAAAATTTAATATTTTAAATATTTTATATTTTTATTTTTTATTAATTTCCATTAAAAGTAAAGGATTTATTATTTACCTTAAAATTAGATTATTTAAAACTTTAATTAATTAATTCGCGTTTAAAATTTAATGGATTTTTATATTTAAGGGTAAATTAATTTTAAAAGCGTTGCGATAAAGTTTTATTAACATTTTAAAAAAATTTATTATTAAATAATTTAAGTTATTATAAAGGCGATTTATTTATTAATTATTTTTACGAATATATATTTAATCGTTTATTATTTAATTTATCGGTCGTTTCTTTTTATTAATTTATTCGTTTTAATAATTTTATATTAATAAAAGGTTTTTATAAGCTTATTATATAACGAAAATTCGGCGCTTCGTTAATAATTAAATAACGATGTAATTAAGTTTTTTTTAAAAAGTTTTAAATTTATAAATGTAAGTTTATTAATTAAAAATTATTTTTAAAACGAATTTTATTTTCATTTTTATAAAAAAAAAAGCCTTATATTTAAATACGGTTAAATAACGTACGTGAAATTTAAATAAAATAATATTTTTAATTAATTATTTTAAAAATGATTTATAAAAAGTTATAATTTTATTTAAATAAATTAATTAAGAATTTTTATTTAACCGTTAAATTATAAATATTCCGTTATTAATTTACGAAAATTTACTTTAATAAATTTAATTAATTCGTTTAAAAAAACGGTTATAAATTAAAAACTTTTATTAAACGTAATCGTTTTAAAAGTTTTATAAATGTATTAAACGTATTTATAATATAAGTTTATAAATTATACGGTAATATAAGTTTTATGCGTAAATAATGAAAAAGGTTTTTTATTTAATTAATTAACGATTATTAAAATCGAATTAAACTTTTCGTAATTAAAAAATATAAACTTAAAATTTATTAAAATATATTATTATATTTATTCGTTAATAAAAAATGGTTAAAATAAGTTTATTAATTTAATTTTAAAGTTTTAACTTTTTTAATATTATTTATAATAAACGTAATAATAATTTATAAACGTTTTTATATTAAACCATGAATATTTTTTTAATATTATTACACACATTTTATTTCGATTTAAATACGTTCGATTTAAAAAATAATAAAACTTATTATATAACTTAATATAAAACTTCCCGTTATTCGGGATCATTAACTTTTCTTTTAAAAATAATAATTTATTTCGTAAAACGTACCCGTTTTTTCCTTTTTTAACCCGTTCGCGTTACGTTTTTAATTTAATAACATTTTAATTAATTATTAAAATAACGTTAATTAATTTAATACCTTAAAATAATTTTTCCTTAAAAACTTTTATTACGATTAAAATACATTAAAAGTTAAAAAATAATAAATTTATTAAAAACTTATCGGTTAAAGGTTATAAAAGATTTATTCCATTATAAAATATTAAAAAAAGTAATAAAATAACGAATTAATTATATTTTTTAATCGCTTTTTAAGTGGTTAAATTAACCGCTTTTCGGGATAAAATATTAATTATTATATTTTTTTTTTTAAACGATAATATAACTCGTAATTAAATTAAAATAAATGTTTATTTTAATTAATTTAACGAGAATTTAACGTCCTTTTAATAATAAAATATTATAACGTTTAATAATTTATAAATATATTAAATTTATTATTTAACGAAACGAACATATATTTTTAAAGTTTTATTATTATTACGATAATAAAAAATTCCTTATTATAAATAAAATAATTACATTCCGAAGGGATTATTATTTTAAAAAAAAAAGTTATTAAATGTTAATTTTTTAATTCGTTTAATTATAAAAAAACTTCGGAAATTACCCCATTAAAAGCGTTGGTTTTTAATTTAATTTTTTAATTTTTATAAAAATGTTTTAAAATTAAAAAGGTGGTTAAAGTTATTTTTAACGTTTTAAACGTTTTAATATATTCGTTAATTTAAATTTAATGCGAAACGGTAATAAAAAAATGTAAAAACTTTATAATTTAATTATATTTTAATACGAATTATTAATAAAAATTATAAAAGTTTAAAAACGATTAAAGTTTTTAAATTTAAGAAAATGTTTTTTAATTTTAAACCATTTTAATTTTACTTTAATTAACGGTTACGTTAAAAGTAAAAATAATAAACCTTAAAAATTTGGTTTTTATAATCGAAAATTTGTTTTTTTAAATATTAATTTATAAGTTAACGGAACATAAACGTTTTAACATTTATCGCATGTAATATTCGTGGAAAAATAAGTTTTTTAAATAAATTAAAATATTATTTATATACGTTATATAAAAGTTATTAAAAAATGAAAAAAAGGTTTAATTAATATACTTTTAAAACGTATTAAGTTTATTATTTAATTTAAAAGGAAATACGCGATATTTATACGATCCGAAACAAGTTTAAAAAGTAATAAGGTTTTTTAAAATAAAGTCCATTTTAATGCGATGGAAAGTTTAATAAATGTTAAGTTTTATAAAGATTTTAATTTTAAAAATCTTTTTTAACGTTTTATTAATTAAAAGGAAAAAGTAATAATTTTTTTTAATGTAAACGTTTAATTTTTAATAATTAATATAAAACTTTAAGTTATTTTTTAATTTTTTTACGAAAAAAATAAAAGATTTATATTTAATTATATTAAATACGATCCATTTTTTATATAAATGATTTAATAAATATTTTTTTAAAGTTTATAAATGCTTCGTATTTATATTATAAAAAAGGTGTAATTTAATGAAGTTAACGCTTTTTTTTAAATTTATTTTATAATTAAAAAGCTAGTAAAACGATAATAAATTATTATTTTTTTTTAAAAATACTTCGGTTAAATTATGTAAATAAAGGGGGAGCTTTTTTATGATTTATTTTTAAATAAGGTTATTTTTTTATTATAACTTTTCTTTAAAAATTAAATTAAACTTTTAATATAATAAAATAAAAACGTTTAATAACTTGTAAATTACGTTAAAGTTTCGTTAAAAATGTAATATTTTTTTAATAAACGTTAAATTTAAAATTAAATAAACGTTTATAATAAATAATGGTGCGAAATGTATTAAAAGTTCAACGAAAAGTTAAAAAAAAAAAGTGGAATAATAACGAAAAGTTATTAATTTATTTTAATTATAAAATTTATCGTGGAATATATAAACGTTATAATGGTTTACTTTTTTTTCGAAACATAAAATTAAAAATAATCACGGCGTTTTATATCCTTTTATATAATTTTATTTACATTTTTTTAAAAAATAAAAAGTTTTAACGTAATATTAAAAACATAATAATAACGGGAATAACTCGGGGAAAATTAATTATTAACGCCGGTTATTTAATATAATATCGTGTTTTATTAAAAATTTAAACTTTAATATTACTTGGAATTAAAAGCGATCCTTTAAATTTATTAAAAAGATAAATACGTTATAAAAACTTTTATTTTACATTTAAATGTTAATATAAATTACCTCGTTAATTTAATTAATAATTTATCCGTTAAAACTTTTAATTATAATAAATTAATTAAATTAAATAATAAAAAAATCTTATATATTTATTATTAAACGCGTATTTTATTAATTAATAATTATATACGTTTATATTTTAATATTTATTAACGTTCGCATCGTTATTACCACGTTTACATTTTACAAGCGAATTAATATATTAATCACGAATTATAATCTTTTTATTATAAAATTAAAAAAATTAAAATTAATAAAAATAAATGTTAATAAATAAATATATAAAAGAAAATTTAAATTAAAAGTTTTATTTAAACGTTATTTTCTTTCGATTTTAAATTAACGTTATTTTTATCGTATTCCATTACTTTTTTTTTTAAAATAATAATTATTATTTTAATTTTCGCATTACGCGTTAAATAATTATTAAAGAAATAACTTTTTTATTTATAAAAGTAATAAATTAAATTAATATTAAACGTTATAAAAACGTTACGTTAACGGGGAATTAAAAAAACTTAAAAAGGTTTTTTTATATATATTTAAATTATAATTTCCGTTATTAAGCGAAAAGTGTTAAAACCGGTGGGAATTATTTTTATAACGTTAAAAGTAACTTTAACTTTAAATTAAAATTAAAAAATTATAAAATTAATTTTTTTTTAAATGGCTTTAACGCGTTATTAAATTAACGTTAAATAAAGATTTTTAAATTTAATAAATTTTATTTTTTTATTTAAATAATAATGAAATGTTTAAGTGCGGAAATTAATGGTTAATTAACGGTTTAATTTTTTTTTCCATTTAAATACCGAGATTTTTCTTTTATTCGTTAACGATATAAAAAGCGCGTAAAATTTAAAGAATTACTCGTTTAATTATATATTAAGTTTATAAAAGTTATTTTTAATTTAAATTTTAACGTTAAAATTATTATATAATAACTTTAATAAATCGTACATTTATTTAACTTTAATATATTAATTAATATTATTTTTAATAAAAAAAAACCGAAAAATTAATTTAATTTCGCTTTTAATAAATAAATAAAGTTATGTAAATTAAATATATTTTTTAAAAAATTTTTATTAATTAATTTAAAGTTTATTCTTCGTATTTACTTTTTATTTTTTAAATATAAAATTTAAATTATTTAATAAAAAACATAAATCTTTAATATAAATTTTTAATAAAAATAAAGATAAAATTATCGATTATATTTTAAAAGTATATTAAAGGTTATTTAACTTTTTAAATTTATTATTTTATTCCATTAAAAAAATAATTAAGTTTTAAAACGCACGAGTTAAAATGAAAAAATAAAAGGCGTAAAAGGAAATAAAAAAAATAAAAAAAAAGAAAAAAATAAAAAGAAAAAAAACGATCCACGATCGGTTTTTTAACGTTATTAATTTATTTAAGATAATAAATAATATAATTTAAAATAAATTTACTTTTATTATATTAAACCTTAAAAACGAAATAATAAAACTTCGTTATAAATTTAATTAAAAGGTACGTTCGTTTTAATTAAGAAATTTATTAATAAATAAAACTTTTTTTTTCCCTTTTTTTTTAAAAAAAAAAACAAACTTTTAATCCCATTATTAAATAATTAATCGGATAATTTTTCGAACCATTAAAGGTTTTAACACTTCTTTTAAAATTAAAAACTTATTTTTAATTATAAATAAAAATTCATCGACTTAAAGTTATATAATTAAAAAAATAAAAACAAATTTTAATTAATTAATTTAATTAATAAATAATTTAACATTTTTATTAAAACCTTTATTTAACGATTTAAATACCATTATTAATTAATAATAAAATAAATAATATTAAAAAATATTTTATCGCAAGTAAAAATAAAACCTTATAACCATTAATATAAAGAATTTTATTTAAAAAAACAAAAACTTTTAAAAATTAAATACGAATTAAAAACAAAGCTTTAAACATATCGTAACTTTAAAAAAATTAAATTAATACGTAAACGTTTATATATTTAAGAAAAAAAAAATCTTAAAAACAAACCTTTAAATTAAAAAAATAAAACGAATAAATAATTTTAAATATTATATTATAATAAATAAATCTTAAATCGAAACAAAACTTATATAATAATAAAACCACGTACTTTATTAATAAAAATATTTAAAATAAAAAGTTAAAAAAAAAAAACCATGAAATAATTTCTTTTAAAAGATTTTTATATATTAACCTTATAATTAAAACATTAATTAACCGGTTCCATTAATATACTTCAAAAATAATAATAATTAAGCGCCGTTATAAAAAACTTGCTTTTTTTTTTAAAAAAAAAAAAAAAAATTTTCATTTATTAATAAATTTTTTAATTAAAACGAACGTACCTTTTAATTAAACTTATAATAAAATTTTATTATTTTACTTTTAAAACTTAATATAATAAAAATAAATTTACTTTAAATTATATTATTTATTATTTTAAATAAATTAATAACATTAAAAAATTAATCGTAAATCGTTTTTTTTTTTTTTTTTTTTTTTTTTTTTTTCTTTTTATTTTCCCCGCTTTTTTTCGCGCTTTTTATTTTTTCATTTTAATTTATACGTTATAAAACCTAATTATCCTTTTAATGAAATAAAATAATAAATTTAAAAAACCGGATAATTTTTAACGTACTTTTAAAATATAATTAATAATTTCATTTTTATTTTCGTTAAAAATTTATATTAAAGATTTATGTTTTTTATTAAATAATTTAAATTTTACATTCGAAAAATAAAAAATAAATATAAAAAATAAATTTTAAATTAATTAATAGGAATTTTTTAAAAAATATATTTAATTTATATAATTTTATTTATTTATTAAAAATAAAATTAAATTAATTTTTTAATTTTTTTTTATTAAAAATAATATTAATCGATATATTAAAATTAAATAAATGTATAATTTATTAAGGTTATTATATAATAATTTTAACGTTAAAATTTAAGTTAAAAATAATTTTTATAAACTTAATATATAATTAAATAAATAATTTTTTAAATTTTATACGTTTTTTATATTATTAATAAATAAATAAAAAATCTTAATATTTAAATAAAAAAAAAATTAAATTATTAATTAATTATTAATTTCCACATTTAAGCATTTTATTATTATTTAAATAAAAAAATAAAATTTATTAAATTTAAAAACTTTTATTTAACATTAATTTAATAACGCATTAAAGCCGTTTAAAAAAAAGTTAATTTTATAACTTTTTAACTTTAACTTAAAGTTAAAATTACTTTTAATATTATAAAAATAATTTTTATTAATTTTAATATTTTTCATTTAATTATAAAAATTATAACCCGGGCATATATAAAAAAACCTTTTTAAATTCCTTTAATTTCCCATTAACGTAACGTTTTTATAACGTTTAATATAAATTTAATTTATTATTTTTATAAATAAAAGGGTTATTTTTTTAATAATTATTTAACACGTAATATTAATCAAGGGCAGAGCCCCGTATCCACTGGTCACGTGATACAGCACCTGTATATAGCTCTCATCGTGGCCTTTTCCCACGATCTTGTTACTTAGCTTCATACATACATCATACATATCACATAACCAGCCATAGCTCCTATAGATGGCCAGTCACTCGTTATAGATACCAGTTCTCCCCTGATCAGAGATCACTCGTCATGCATGCCTTACTATCGCCAGCCTAGCCGTCGCCGCAGCTGTCTCTAGCCAGGTCCCCGGTTGCTGGAGCCCTGCTCCAGAACAAGTGGCAACCACCACGCGGACTAGATACCGGGCATCCTCAGCTCTTTAGGAGGACCGCA